>VDFB02384268.1:0-65331 GCA_007258455.2 Sequoia sempervirens
TCTTATTTTATTAAATGAGCATTTTATTTTTAAAATGATATACTTATAGTGGAGAGTTGTGATATTTTATTTGAAACAAAAAAAATACTTATTTCACTTCTTCATGAATGTATTTATGTTTTTTTCATATAACATTTAGAGTTTCTCATGTGTTCAGAAGTATGGAGTCCATTTTTTTTTTTATCAACATTTGGTTTTTTCTTTATTTACATTTGGACTATTTATTTACAATATATAGTATAAATGTAATGAGTAAAGACTGGGTATTATCACTAGCATACCTATATTTTAAAAATATATGTAAATTACGCCGAGAGATGTCCTTCTTTTGAAGATGCTTATTTTTAATCAATTGAACCTTAACCCAAATTGAAGCTTAACCCCAACCATAAAGCTATTTGAACCCTAATTGTAACCCTATTTGAAGCTGGTTCAGATTACAGGCTCATAGATAAGGACAAATTCCCTAGAAGAGTATCTTTAAAGTTTGAAAAAGTGTAGATGGAAAAATCCAATTTGAAATGGTTGTCCCTTTGACTCTTGGCTCACCCAAACAGTTGATCATTGCACTAATATGTGCATATTCAATCAAAAGTTAAAATTCATAAAACTTAGACTAAAAGAGTGGAATATGCAAGTCTTTAGAAACCTTTTCAAAGAAAGGATCTCCTTGAAAGTAGAATGGCTAAGATCCAAAAGACCTCTCAAATGATTTTTCCTACATCCTAATAGAAGAAGAGAGGAATCTCATAATTTAATTGGATGGTGTCTATAGTTTTAAATAAATCTGTGGAACAAAATCAAAGTTAAGCCAAACTTAAATAAGGTATAAAACCAAGAAGCTTTTTATTTAACATGCAAAATTAGAAGGCAAAGAAACATAATATGAAGATTGAAGATGGTTATGGATAAACTTATGATAATATTGACACCATCAAGGCTTCCTTGGTTTCCTCTTGGGAAAACATATTGCTTGTGGAGAAAAATGAAGACAAAGAAGAGAAGAAAAGCATGATCTCTTCATGTATCATATCCCAACCTTGGATGATGATTCTAAATTCTAATTTAAAGTAGCTAAATATTTCATTAAGTAAGAATGTAGCTAACAATATCGTCATGGAAGAAAATATTTTACACCATTTTCATTAGTTTACAAGCATGCTTGGTGGAGATCATTGTAAGTATCATCTAGCATAAACATCACATATTGCATATATGCTTGCCTACACCTCACTTGGAGAGATTGAGTTTGGGTGGAATATGTGAATAAATATAGACTGCTATAGGTAGGATATAAAATTTTATTTAAGTATTGGATATATGCTCATCAATCTGGTCAAAAACTTTATGTCACCTAGAATTTTGTGCCAATTGAAAGGTCATTTTTTGATCTAATAATTATACTTGAACACAACTAAAAATTTAACAATGTTTGCAAGAATTTCAAAATAAACACTTGGATTCTTAAATATTGACACATCTTAACTTTATGTCTCTCTCTTCCCCATATTTTCTCTCCCTCCTCTACCTATCTCTCTCCCTTTCTCCCTCCCTCTCTCTATCTCTTCCCATCTGAGCTCTCTCCCTATACCCCTATCTATCTTCATATGTTAACCTCTTTGTCCCTTTCTCTTCCCATATATCTCTATATCTATTTCTTTCTCTTCCCATTTATCTCTCGGCTCCTCTCTCTCTCCCCTTATTTCTATCTCCCTCTCCATTTCTATTTGTCTTTCTCTACTTATCTCTCTCTATCTCTATCGATTTTTCTCCCTCTTCCTCTCTCATTCTATATTCATCTCTACCTCTATCAATTTGTCTCACTCTTCCTCTCTCATTCTATATTCATCTCTACCTATATATTCCTCCCTCCCCCTCCATCTGTAGAAATGTCTCCCTCTCTCTACCCATCCATCTCACTTCCTATCTGTAGAAATGTCTCCCTCTCTCTATCTTACTCACTCCATCTCTTCTACTCTATATCTTTATCTTTATTTCTCGCTCGATCTCCCTCTCACTCATCTCTCTATCTCTTTCTATCCATATACTACTCAATATCCCTCTCTCATCTATCTATCCCTTTCTATCAATATACTTTTATACATATATCTCCCTATGCATCTATCTCCCTATCTCTTTTCCTATCTCTATCTATCTCTCTATATTAGCACCCCCCTCTCACTCTCCCTCTCTCCCCCTCTCTACATATATCTCACCCTTCCCCATATTCTATCTCTCCCTCCTCTACATATCTCTCTCTACCTCCTCTATCTATCTCTCCCCATCTCTCCCTCTTGCTCCCTATAACCTTCTAGCAATAGGATTTAAGGTCATATATTATGGTAGCTTACAATGCAAAAGAAGGAAGGAAATATATTATCAATTTTAATCTACAATTTAATACCATATGAAAAATCACATGTAGTATTATCTAAAATTAATTCTTGACATATTAATTTTATAAAATACACTTACCATTCAATAAACTTCTCCCAAGAAAGAAACCATAAGTGAACATTAATTGAACCCTAATTGTAGATTCATAACTATAATCATAACCCTAATTGAACCCTAACTATAGATTCATAACTCTAATAATAACCCTAAGCGAACACTAATCCTAATCAAACCATAATCCTAGCCTTAAAGTTATCATATAATCTAATTATCTCTCTTATCTAAATTTGGGTTGAATTATTTTTCCTTTATTTTTAATTGCATATATTTTTTGTTTATTAGATCTTATTTTATGAATATATGCAAATATAATTTTACTTCTACATTTATTCTATGCCTATTTTTTTCATGATATTTTAACATTCATTTTCTGGAATATTAGATCAATCTCACACATATAAATATGAAACCCCAAAATTTAAAAATAATATTCAAGTTTTCCCTCTTCAATTTATCATTTATGTTATTTGAATTAAAATATTTTAAATCATACTCTTAATTCATCTAAAAAAGAAAAACAAATTGATATATATTTTTTCATTAAATACATTTTAACTTATTTTCTTGGATTGTATAAATATCTTTCGTTATTTACATTTGGACTGTTTATTTACAATATATAGTATAAATATGTGGTAATACTGGGTATTATCATCACGATTGAGTGCCCCCTCTTCCTTAATAAATGTTTTTATTTTGTACCCCGCACGACTACTGGGCTCTCTCCCCTAATAAATGTTTTTATTTTGTAGAGGAACAAGTTCGCATGGTCGTAGATCAATCATCGTGTGATCTCAACTGTTCCCCACCATCCCACAATGACCCCACTAGTTGATTGTGATATCATGGGCGAGCGCCACGTGTCTCATCCGGTGAAGTTGAAGGAATGATAAATACTTTGATGGGTCTTTAATACATTATGTCATGGGTTACTAAAGTAGTTATAAGATGCATGTGTTTTAAATCAACAAAGATGTTATAATCCCAGTAGAAAGGTGCTTGATGGTTAATAATAAGGTTGGCGACTATGTTGAATGAATAGGATTGTCGATGGTTGAGATCCACAGTTGCACGCCATCACGTGATCAAAAGTTCTGAGTTCTTTATTGATTGCGATATCACGGACGGGCGCCACGTGTCTCATCCGGTGAAGCTGAAGGAAAGATAAATACTTTGATGCATCTTTAATACATTATGCCGCAGGTTATATTTATTAATGTCTTAATATTAGTTTATAAATTGAACATTAATTATAAATATTTTAAAATCAATTAAGTATTTCAATCTAAAATTTTAATATTTGACAAATTACAAATAAAATTAAACTAAATTCTAATTTTTGAAATCCATAAAATATTTATTATCTATTTAGTTTTACTAATTATCTAATATAACTAACTTAAATTAAATTAAATATTCATTTTATATTAATTAAACAATTATTAATTAGAATTTTAGAATAAATTAACAAATAAGATCTATATAAAATCAACTTTTCTATTTTTTCTTGTCTCCGAATCATTTCATTTTCTAAAATTATACTAAATTCTAGATATCATAATTAAACACAAAACTTTATTCTATTCTAATCCTAACCCTAGTTAAAACCCCAACCCTCTTTGGACTCTAACCCTTACCCTAATTGAACACTAAATCTAATTGTAATTGACCACTAAGCATAATTGAATTCTACCCCTAACCCTAACCCTAACTCTAACTAAACCCTAAACCTAACTCTAATCACACCCTAACCCAAACCTACTCGATTCATAATCCCAACCCTAACCCAATCCCTAATTGAACTTTAAAACTAACCTTAATTAAGTATTAACCCTAATTGAACATTTATTGAACACTAGTCCTAATTGTACCATAACCATAACTTTGAACTACAATTGAACTCTAATCCTAACCCTAACACTAATTCTTATCCTAATTGAACCTTAACCCCAACCCTAACCTTAACCTTAGCCACATATTTGAACTTCTATTGAATTCATAACCTTAATTAAACTCTAACCTCATCCCTCAATCCTAACCCTAATTGAACATTAATTAAAACCCCAAACCCAACCCTGGAAAAGAACACTAATCCTAATTGAAACTCTCTAACAAGTTTTTAGCTGAAAATATTAAAGTGCCTTAGATTCCATTCATCGTCATTTATCATTCAATTCCTAATAGAACTCCAAAATTTATACTTTTATACAATGCACACACACCAACATATGTATTTATAGTACTTTAAAGGGTTTAAGGGTTTTAGAGCTAAGGGGTTAAGGGTAGAGGGAGAGAGATAGATAGAGTGAGTGAGAGAGAGAGGAGACCCCGAGAGAGGGAGAGAGAGAGAGTGGGCAGGAGGGTGAGACTGAGAGAGAGAGGAAAGAGGGAGGGAGTGGGAGAGAGGATATGGGTAGAGGGTTAAAACATAGAGGGTAGAGGGTTTAAGGGTTTAGAGCTAAGGGTGACTAGAGAGAGATAGAGGGAGGAGTGAGTGAGAAAGACCAAAGAGAGGGAGAAGGGGTAGGAGGGCAAGACTTGAGATAGAGGAATATGAGAGAGAGAGAGACAGCGAAGGAGGTTAAGGGTAGGGGTAGAGTGGTTTAAGGGTTTAGGTTAAGGCTCTCTAGTTAAGGGAGAGAGATAGAGGAGTGAGTGAGTGAGAGAGACCTAAGAGAGGAGAGGGGTAGATATTGAAGATACTGAGAGAGAGGGAGAGTGGCTAAGGGTAGAGGGTAGATGGTTTAAGTGGTTTAAGGTTAAGGGTGGAGGGGATAGAGATAGAGGGAGTGAGTGAGTGAGAGAAAGACCTAAGAGAGGGAGAAGGGGTAGGAGGAAGAGACTTGAGAGAGAGAGAGAGAGGGTAGAGGGTTTAAGGGTTCAGGGCTAATGGTTTAGGGTTTATGGTTATGGGTAGTGATGGAACTTCAAAGTTTTGTTCTTTGTGTTTTAATTTATCCTGCCTTGTGTCTCTAGTCATCTATGGTGTTTGGGAAAATCCTAAGGTTGGTGTTTTATCTTCATGTTTATGTAAAACCATAGTGTTCATCTTACACCCTGGATGGGATCTATTTGGCCGTTACTTTTTGGGAAGGCTTTAAAATGACTTAAGCCCCATCGATTTATCTAGGTTGGACCCCCTTTTGTTTTATTCTTTTATTTCCTTTGCTTGACTTTATTTTTCCTAAGTCTTTTGTTGGTCTCATTTTCCCTCATTAAAAAAACTTATGTCATTTTTTGTCATCGACCTAGTGATGTCCCCTTATTCCTTTAGGGGAGAGGGCCCAGTAGTCATGTAGGATAACTTTCTCAACATGTAGCAATTGATTGGAATATCGTAGAACCTTCATTTTTTTTTTAAATGTAGACTGGTCTCTTATTTATCTATAACTAAGGTTTGGAGGTGCAACTCATCATGCAATTCACCACATCAGTAGATCTTTTGAGAAGTGTCTAAATTTTGACTTTTTAAAGGTTCGACCAAAACTTAATCATGGAACCCCCAATAATTGAACCAAAAAAATATCATTTGTTGCTTGTAGAATATGATATTTTTATTTAAATTAAAATTAATATACAACCTAAGTGGACCAAATACTTATTGATAACCATAAATATTTCATATCTCTACCTTTTATATTCAACACATATGGACTAATAGTTGAACACAAAAAATCTATTTGTTGTTATAAAAAAAACACATAATGATTTAAAATACAACTTATATTGAACAAAAATGGACCAATAGTTGAACACTAAAACTTTTTGAAAATCCTTCACATTTAATGGGAAAATACATGTTATTTATTGTTCTCACCTTTTATATTTGTGATAGGACAAAATATTAATATAAAATTATTCAATGCTTGTACATTGCTACCGCAATTGTTGTACACATAAGAACAATATTTTTTCACTATGATAACAATACTTGTTTCAATGAGTGTCTTATTTTATTAAATGAGCATTTTATTTTTTAAATGATATACTTATAGTGGAGAGTTGTGATATTTTATTTGAAACAAAAAAACACTTATTTCACTTCTTCAATATGAATGTATTTATGTTTTTTTCATATAACATTTAGAGGTTCTCATGTGTTCAAGTATGGGTCCATTTTTTAATCAACATTTGGTTTTTTCTTTATTTACATTTCGACTGTTTATTTACAATATATAGTATAAATATGTGGTAAGAATGGGTATTATCATCACGATTGAGTGTGCCCTATCCCCTAATAAATGTTTTTATTTTGCACCCTGCATGACTACTGGGCTCTCTCCACTAGTAAATTTTTTTATTTTGTAGAGGGACAAGTTCACATGGTCGTAGATCAATTGTCGTGTGATCTCAACCATTCCCTGCCATCCCACAATGACCCCACCAGTTGATCGTGATATCATGGGTGAGTGCCACGTGTCTCATTCGGCGAAATCAAAGGAATGATAAATACTTTCATGCGTCTTTAATTCATTATGTCGCGGGTTACTAAAGCAGTTTTAAGATGCACGTGTTTTAAATCAATGGAGATGTTATAATCTTGGTAGAAAGGTGCTCGATGGTTAATAACAAGGTTGGTGACTATGTTGAATGAACATGATTGCTGATGGTCTCGATCCATGGTTGCCCGCCATGGCGTGATCAAAAGTTGCGAGTTCTTTATTGATTGTGATATCACGGGTGGGTGTTACATGGATCTCCTTGGCAACGAGTAGTATGGTAAAAAAATGATATATTTATTTTATTTTATTTATTAAATACTTACTAGCATATATATTATTTATTAATAATATATATATAAAATATGTCGAGAGATATCCTTTTGATGCATCTATTGTAATATTATAAAATAGGTGCTTTGACAAAGATATCTCCTGGAATATTTTGTATATATTAATAAATAATATATATATGCTAGTAGCATTTGCATCACAACATGAAAGACAAGATTAGAATTACTTTTAGTTATAGAATTATAATCCTAACCCTTCTAATTTTTAAAATCCATAAAATATTTATTATCTATTTAGTTTTACTAATTATCTAATACAATTAAATTAAATTAAATTAAATATTCATTTTATATTAATTAAACAATTATTAATTAGAATTTTAGAATAAATTAACAAATAATATCTATATAAAATCAAATTTTCTATTTTTTTCTTTGTGTCCAAATCATTTCATTTTAAAAATTATACTAAATTCTAGATATCATAATTAAACACAAAACTTTATTCTATTAAAATCCTAACCCTAGTTAAACCCTAACCCTATTTGGACTCTAACCCTTACCCTAATTGAACACTAAATCTAATTGTAATTAACCACTAAGCATAATTGAATTCTACCCCTAACCCTAACCCTAACTCTAACTAAACCCTAAACCTAACTCTAATTAAACCCTAACCCAAACCTACTTGATTCATAATCCCAACACCAACCCAAACCCTAATTGAACATTAAAACTAACCTTAATTAAGTATTAACCCTAATTGAACATTTATTGAATAATAGTCATAATTGTACCATAACCCTAACTTTGAACTACAGTTGAACTCTAATCCTAACCCTAACAATAATTCTTATCCTAATTGAATCTTAACCCCAACCCTAACCTTAAACTTGACCCTATTTGAACTCTTATTGAATTCATAACCTTAATTAAACCCCAAACTCATCCTCAATCCTAACCCAAATTGAACATTAATTGAACCCTAAACCTAACCCTAAGTGAATAGTAATCCTAGTTGAACTCTAACTTTTTAGTTGAAAATATTAAAGTGCCTTAGATTTTCCCATTTATCATCATTTATCATTCAATTCCTAATAGAACTCCAAAAATTTATACTTTTATAATGTTTTAATACACACCTAATATTAAGGGTTTAGAGTTTAAGGGTTAAGGGTTTAGGGTTAAGGGGAGAGAGATAGAGGGAGTGAGTGAGTGAACCATTTACATATTATTCTTTTATTCTTCGTTAGTTAAATATTTAGTTACCCATTTACCGTTAGCAGAAATGACCCAAGAATTTAATAGAATGGACTACTCGTATAATACCTTGCATTATGGAGATCAATTCTCTGATATATTACTACTTATAAAATCCTTTGTAAATAATTATAGACTTATGATCCATTTTAGAATTTAATTGATTTTCTTGAATCAAAGCTAAAACATAGACACACAATTGAAAAAATTCTCAAAAAGGA
Organism: Sequoia sempervirens; assembly: GCA_007258455.2. Taxonomy (NCBI): domain Eukaryota; kingdom Viridiplantae; phylum Streptophyta; class Pinopsida; order Cupressales; family Cupressaceae; genus Sequoia; species Sequoia sempervirens. Next base: position 8,671 of record VDFB02384268.1, read on the forward strand.
ATGACAACATCATTAACATTTCATTCAAAATTCACTCAAATCCACATAAGGAGAGAAAATATATTAGAATTATACATTTATTCATGCTTATAAGTCATATCTGCATACAATTTAAGAGAATTTGCATATATTCATCCAAAACTCAAAACAGGCTATCTATTCTATTTCATCCACTTGGGGTTCTAATAGCCAATGGCACCACATATATCAATTTCTCACTAGAGGACATATATCTTTCTACCCATTTATTCAACTCAAAACCTAGCTAGAGCTTTCGTCAATTCTCTCCCTACAAATGAGCTTTGAATTCCCTTTTATATGACAAGGGAGCAACAAGCTTCGGGCTCAAATGTAATTTCACTAAAAAATTTCATTTGAACAAAATCTCTATTGCATTTGACTTTCATTTCAAAACTTCCCACACTTTGAATCTGCAAAACATAGTGCATGAACTAGGGAAAGCTAAAGTTGTAACTACCATAAAAAAAGGGAACACAAATTATCATCAAAATCCCCTTTGTTGCTATCCACACAAAAAAACCAGGCAACCAAATTGCCATGAAGGTACCACAACAACTTCTTATTTACCTGCCACCCTACCCTTACCAACACTCAAACCCTAGTATACATGCCTGCTTCTAGTTGTTTCCCAATACTATAGAACCTCAACATCCTCTTCCTTCTTGTCCTTGCCCAATACGGTTCTATTCCATTCGCTTGGGGTTTTAACAACCAAGGGCACCATAGATATCACTTCCTCATCATAGGGAAGACCGTGATTGAAGTGAGGTAAATACCGATAGTAGTTGGAGTCGGTCTCGATTACATCATCAGAAGTGTTGCTCCTAAGGTCAATGGGCGAGTGTTGGCATCCAAAGGAGCCATGCCCATACCTTATTTTCCTACTAACACTAGTAACAGAGCACACTGACTGCTTGCCTTTGTCATCTACCAATTGAGCAACAATGTCCTAAAATTGCAACCTTCTACTGCATCTAGTGGGCACAAGCCTAGGCTTGTGAACCAAAGCACCTTCCTGAATAGCAGGACCATGCTTTTGTGAGCTCAAATGAACATACCTCCTTACTATATTACTCATTTTATCTTATCATATAACTCAAACTTGATTAGACTCATCTCACAAAGTGCTCTAACTGCTACAAGAATGACTCTATTAGCAGTTAATTCCTCTTGTATTTATTGTGCGAGGTAATGGCAACCTTCATCAATGCTTAGTAAAAATGCATGTGCAAACATAACAATTTGGCAGCATATGTACTGTCATCGTTTAACTAGAGCTACATGAGAATCTACAGATCACCCTTCAAGATTGCCAAAAACATCTTCACACCAAGTGCCATTTTTCAACTTTGAATACTCCCCGTTGATCTCCTAAAGAGTTGGCAGATCAAACAGTTTATCTCAGACTAACTCAGTTTGACATCCAATGAAGAATCGTTCACCTTCCTCATGACCAATAACATTAATCCATCTCGGAAACCAACTACCATGTTGGCAAGTCCTATGCACTTTGCAAACTAAACGGCTGGAGCTACCCATCGCAATCTCGTTGACCTCACGGCTTTTAACCAACCTTCATCTTCCTCATGCGAGCTAGCAGGGAACAACAAAGATTTACATTAGCTTTTGATCTTGGCTATTGATCTAAAACCACGGGTTATGAGCTCAATAGTCAAGATCGGGCCCCACATTCCATACAGGACACACATCTGCCTTTTGCTGACCTCGCACCAAATAACAGGGCGACACCTTAGGTCTGCGAGTTGGCGGGGTACGATTGAGATCTTCTCCCATATCTTTGAATCCAAAAAACCTACACATTGCATGGTTAGTATTTAATGAAAGGATTTGGCTAATCCATCAATGACATGACCATTGGGGTTAATGGCTTAGGCGTACATCACCAAATTAAAATTAAAACCCAAATTTGATTTTAATACTTTATTTCCTAAGTCTCAGTTGGCCCCGTGTTTCATCCTTTGAAAAAAAAATTATATTGTTGTTTGTCATCCGACTAGTAATGCCCACTTCTCCTTTTAATGAATGTTTTATTTTACAATGGTTGATTTAGTGTTTCCGTTGCTCTATTTCTTGCAGATATCAATGGTTCCCGCCATCCCATGATCAAGAATTGAAGGATTGTGAAATTACGGGCAGGCACCACGTGTCCTAAATTGACAGATATGTTATAATCTCACTACAAAAGCTACTTGAAGGTTAAGGACATGGCTGGCAACTGTGTTAAAGGAACAAGATCATTGATGCTCAGGATCAACAGTTGCCCAGCATCGTGCAATCACAAGTTTCAGGATTGCGATATTGCGAGCAACCGCAACTTGGACTTCCTTCATAATGTATGGTAAGGTGGGCCCCTTATCACCATGTTGGAAATTGTGTTAGGTTATTTTGAAGGTGGCCATCGATGATTTGATCAAGAAGAAGAATTGACAGCTCAAATTTAAATATGCATCAAATATGGTTGGAGTCGTTCATGTAGTGAAAAATTGAGCTTTAATGGTGGATGAGACACTTGCTGGCATAATTTGATCAACAATAAAATCAATTTTCCTGCTTGGTCTATATCACAAAGCATTCAACTATTTTGCGGAGCAGTTTCAGAGCTGAACGTAGAATTGCGAGTTTCTATAGCCAGAATTTTGGAGTTCTGCGAACAAATCCATGAATTTATTTTATGTGCCTCCTAGTCATTTTGCATTTGAATTTGGGAAAGGATTAGCTAGATGTGTTGTGAGCTTGTTGGTGAATGTGTAAGGGCTATAGTTTAATTATAGTTGTAAAAAGTTGTAGTGTTTTGTCCTGTAATTTTCTATCTCTGGTTAGTCCTAGCTTTTTGAATTATAACATTGTAAAGAAGCCCTAGTTTGTCCGAGATGGCACCACCCAAGCAACATTCTATCTAGATTGAATAGTTGAAATGAAACCTGTATGATGATTTCCTGGATCAATTTCCCTTGTCAATGAATGATTGGAGGAAAGGATTTGTCCTAATGCGAGGGAAAATCCTAGGGGAAAGGTTAGTGCATAACTGCTCCAACATTGCCGATGCTAGGGTTCCCCTCACTGGCTTGGAATTGTTCAGATTGTGGTATGGAAAGAAGAATTTGCCTCACCCTTTTGCAAATGGATGGATGTATGATATGGGGTAGCTAGTGGTACCAAATCTATTCCTTGATGTAGACCTACTTAGGACAATGGCTGCAAGATATGACCCTGTTACACGGATAATCAGGGACAATGATGGAAAGGTTCTATTAAGCATTAACAAAGAAGAGGTCCAACATATTTTTGACTTGAGTGAACCAAGCAAATACTTGGTTCCTATCAACCTTGAGGAAATGAAGCAGGAGTATGCAAAGCTGAAATCTCTTTTTAGAGCAAGGTTGCTTCCACCTCATCTGGCTAGGGTAGTAGGTTCAAAATTTCATATCAACCCCAATGACCAGGAACCTTTCAAATTAAATTGTGCAGAGTATATTGTTATCAGGGAGCCCCTCATATACTGCCATACAATGTGCCACCAAGAGTGGGATTTGCAAAAGTTATGTTGCAGATAGGTTGTATTCATGAGGACAACCGCACTAGAAGGGGTAAGGGAACATTTTTCCCAGATTATACAATGGTGTCTAATTTTGTATTTTAAAAAGGAGGTTGGACGCATTTTGATAATTTCTTTAATGATTACCATTTGAGGTGTGGACCAAAGCAGCAACATGATCTTGAGGATTTCTTTTCTCTTTTCAGACAAAGAATAAAAGCTTGAAAATTTGTGCATGAGTTCAATTTCCCTGAAGACTTGATTAGAAATGAATTTGATTTGAATAGACAGGAGTTGAACAAGGAGAAATGGATAGCTTATGGTAAGATACTAGATGTTGTTTACCAAATGGATCCGAAATATGATCCACTATTGGAGTTCAGTCTCCACCATAAGAAAATTGATTTTCTGATGGGAAACTTCAAGGAAATTATGGGCACATTGAGGAAAAAAAAGGTAAATTTAAAATTGAGTCTGGGTGTACAAGAGAAAACTGCCAGACCAATTGAAACAAGGCCAACATACCAGCCTACGGAAAGGTGGCCCATTTACAAGAGGAAAAAGGATAGTAGCCGTGATGAAGAAGAAGTGGAGAGAAAAGGAAAACAGATTATGAAAGTGCCTCCACAACCAAGTCCAAAATTCAAACTGCCTGGGGCAATCAAAATTATTGATTTAGAATCATCACCGAAAGACAATCCCTCGTCACCACCATCTGAGCCAAGCCCTAAGAGGCAAAGAATTGATCAACCACAAGAGGATCTGATGGATGAGATTATTGTTACTAATCAAAACATGGAAGTTGATATGCCTTCCCCTTCTAGGCCAGCTGAATTAGTTTAATCTGATTTAGATATGAAAGGTAAAAGTGTACAAGATGCAAGAATGGAGGCATGCAAGGAGTTTCTAGATGATAATACATTTGTGAAAACTCTTGTATTCTTGCAATTGGTATGGAGGATTAAGTTTGAAGAGTATCAAGATAAATATAGGAAAAGAAGAGAACTAAGGCCTGACAGGTCAGATGAGGAGAATGATGAGGAGGTAAAATTTGAATTAATGGAAGAATTCAAGAACGTCACTCTTGAAGAAGGAAGAAAACTGGTGAGTCAGGCTAGTGTATTAATTCTGCCTGAATGGGACATTGCAGATGCAGTAGCCTTAAATGCTATTATGAAGTCTAAGAATCCCTTTCAAGACTCTAAAGAAGAGGTCAAGGCAACATTGCAAAACTCTGCTTTTACTGAGGAATATCAAACTCTGGCAATTTGGGCATTGGCCCCACAAGGGAGAAAACTAGATGTATCTGATATTAATCCAAATTTCAAGGGAGGATTGATAATAAAGAGAGCTTCAGAGACCTCAACCACTGAGGCCACTAATTTGACTATGAATGTGGCCAAATTGGCCCAAAAGACTGCTGAAAGGGAGGAATCTAAAAGGAAGATCTAAATGGAAAAATATAACCTTTTGATTGAGGAGTACAACAATATGTAGTAGAAAAATATTGAATTGCAAACTGAAGTGGAGAGGTTTAGGTATAAGCAAATTGGGGAGACATCAAGTGCTCTGAGAACCAGTACATTAACTTCCATAGCAGGGTCAGTGCCTCCTACTTCTCCAATTGTTTCTACACCAGGATCTCCTCGCCAGAATCCTATCCTTACCCTTTCTTTAGAGGAAGTTGAAGAAGAAACAGAGTGCTCTGTCGATCCTACAAAGAAGAAACTCTTGCAAAAAATTGATGAATTGTAGGCATCATTAAAAAAAAGTGAGGAGGGATCTCTCTTAAAGCAAAAGGAAATTGTTACTACTGTTTTGAGGAATTTAAATGAAAAGGTTGATATAAAATTGCTATCTCTACATTCTTTATATTCTTTGTTGTTAGCAACAATAAAGAATATTGATAGGGATCAGGAAGTAGCGATACCAATAATTGAAAATTGGATCCCTAGGGCCAGTGATCTGGATATCATGTATAAGGCCTCAAAGTTTGATATAAATAATAGGTCCCAATCATTAAAGCCTACTCATGTGTTATTAAAATCATTGCAAGGTTTTCAGACCTTACCAGATGGTTTGAGTAGGAAGATTAGGGAGCTGGTGAAGAATTTCAATGATTGGGGTAACACATTGTTACCTGATATAATTGATGAGCATGGGAAAATCAGGTCATTTCAACAATGGCAAGCTCAAGCAAGTGAGGCCATCAATGATCAAATCAATTCAATTTGTGATGACTCATATTATGATTTGTTGGTGAGCTGTATGGACAAAATCATTAGTACCAGCTCATTTTTGGAATCTTTTGAAAGGGATGTGAATCAGGTAGGAGTAAAATATACACCTTATAATACCAAGGTGCATGAGATAATTAATTTTGACTGGCCGATTGATGAGAAGTACCAGAATTGGGTAACTAAATATTTGACTGAGAAGGAGTAAAATGAGTGAACTACTAACAGGTGGTAGATTAGATGTTGTAGTTGCAACAGTTCTAGTTTTGTGTTGACAACTTTCTCGATGAGGTTTTCTTGTGGTTTTTTGCATCAACGTTCCTCAGCTAATATGATGAACAAGAATATTTTTCAAGGTGGTGGTTGTTGTAAAAAAATTTGGAATATCACTAGGTGCTCCAATTGACTGTGACAAGTGTATTTTCTGTTCCGGTGCTTGTTTTCTCCTTCATTTTCTATAAGAAGGATTTCAAGGCCAGAAGTATAGGTTAGCAAGTTAGATAAATTTTTTCAAGTCTAGGTGAAGTTACAGAGCAAATTGTAAAGTCCAATGGTTTTAGATAAATGCAATTTAGGTTTTGAGTCATTCTGTAATAGGTTTTGAGTTCATAGAGATTTAATGTTGTATAATTGTACTAGCATTTGAGTTGAAATTAAAATTCAAGCTCATGTCTCTCCATTATACATGCATATCTAAACTTTGAATGAAATAACTAAGGGTTTTTTTATCCATCTCACTGTTGTGGTGTGTATGATTCTATGTGTTGTATAAGGATTTGATAAATAGTTCTGGGTTATAATGCATACTGATGAAATTGTAATGCAATATTGTCAGGGATCTTATATGTGATGTATTAAATCTATTATAAACCTCTAGATGCTTATGAATTTGACTCCTGTAATGGATATATGGCACTAATCTAAGTTGTAATTATTAGTGTAGTTCAATATTTGTTTGTCTTTTCCTAGAGCTTGCTACAAATTACAAATCATTGACTATCTTATACAATGGATTGTGTTTAGTTATTTCACACTGTAGATAGTAGATATTGTCTATGAACAGCCAATTCTAGTTTATATTATCTTATCATGTTGAGCTATTAAGTGAGATCATCTGCTATTGTTAATGTTGTTTATAATAATGATGCAGAGGTTGTAAACACATTAAGGGATATCCCTCTTGGGTCTTGCAGAGACCAAAGTGTAGGAAGCTTTTAAAGTCTTCATCAGTTGGTCCAGGTCCTTCAAGTTGCCTTCGATTGGAATTGGCAATTCCATAGGTAGATTAAAAGACAAACCTGGTTACATTGTAAAAAGAACCAACATACACGTCAACCAATGAACAACCACCTCTACAATTGACTTTTTAATCTTTTATGATCACATGAAACATAAAACACACTAATTTCAAGGTTGTTAACATCATTATTAATTTTTTTAATTTTTTGACCGTTCAAACATTAAAAAGTACATCATTATATTAATTATGTAATGACATAAAAATTAAAAACATCATGAATTAATTATGTAACCACATAAGTCAAATATAATTCTATCAATAAATTAATATCAAATAGATTTAATTTAATCGCATAAATTATACATTTCAATGTCATTTATCTTCTTCTTCATCCAACTCTTTATTTGTATCATCCGATCCAGATTCAACATTGTAAGGATTGGTCATATCATCATCATCGTCATCGATATCAGTTTTGATAATGTCATCATCCACACAGATATCATCTTCATGAACATTAACTCCTACATCATCATGATCTAGTTCCTCCTCTTCGACATCTTCGTCAGGGACATCATCAACTAACTATTGATCATGATCATCATCTATATCATCTTCTAGTTCTTTGGTATCTTCTTCTTCCACCACATTATACTTTACCGGGCTTCCTCTTGGATCATGTCTAACAACAAATGACCAACCCGGTTTACCTGGAACCTTTGAGTAAAATACCTGCTCACATTGGTTTGGAAGAACATAGGGCTTATTTCCAACTCGCTAGATCAACCTTGTATTAACCATGGTAAATCTATTATCATGTTCAATAATAGTTCTCTCAGGATCATTTTCATTCAATCATAGCCTATACCATAGGATGACGAACAAAATTAATCTAAAGGACTTAAAGTCATACTCAAGTATATCATCCAAAATCCCATAGAATTAAATTTTTGAGACTTTTGGATGCATGCCACTTCTAGATGAAACATTAATCACCTAAAAGACTGCAGTCATACCAGAATCACAAGTTTTCTTCATGTCATCCAACATTTTGATTCAAAATTTATGACCATTGCACCACATAGCCTTGTGGTGTTTCACATTCAATATGTCGAACATGTAAAAATTATTGCAATATCGTCAGTTAATAAACATATTTATTCTTGGCCGAATGTATGCAAAGAAAATAATCTCAACATATATATACATCAATATACTTGAAAATAATTAAATAATATGGGTAATTAATATATTTATACGTACTTTTTTATCTCTTAAACCATATGCTAAATCATTTTCCTTTTGTGTAACATTGGAATCTCCATTACAATGAGCTTCTTTAACCAATGAAGCCACACCTTCCCATGTTAATGCGTGACCAGATTGTTGACATCGTTCAATCCATACCATCATCCAATCAAGATTGTTGGTGATGTACAAATGTAGTACATCCTACTCTCGATGAACTGTATAAAAAAAATTGAAATTCAAAAATGACGTATAATTAGTTAAATACCACAGTTTACGACCTTAATTTATAATTGACGTATATTGAAGATTATAAATTAAATAAGTACAATATACATAAAAATCATATGTAAAATTTATTCCAATTAATCTCCATAACCATCTTATAATTTCCTCTCACTTTTCTCAATCTACCTTTCCCCATTAGGTACTCCCCTTCTAATTTGTTAATGGACTTTCGATCCCAAATGCGATCTACATGGATCTTTGCTGCAAACTTAGGAAGATATTTACTAATGTACACCATGGTCTGGTATACCATATATCCCTCCACCATAGAACCCTCAAGATGTGTTATTTCTAACCAAATCCTTCAAAAATTTCAAGTGCCTCTCAACCATCCACATTGACCTTGTGTGTATAGGTCCACAAAATTCAATCTCCTCAACTTGCTGTATGAGGTAGTGTTCTTGTGCATTGAAAAATGTTGAAGGTAGACACTTTTGCATTTCACACATTAGACAAGGAATTTTTCTCTTCCAATAATTTATATCTTCTTTATGGATTTATTTAGATGACAACCATCTATAAGTGATTCAAGGTGCAAATATATTAATGAGATTTAACAAAAATATTAAGTATATTACATAACAAGTAAAACGAAAAGCAATTATAAGATGTATACAACGAATTGAAAAAATATCGCTACTTCCCTCATGTATTTTCTCAGATCCAATTCTCACATTGACCATGTATTGGAAATGACCATTTATCACAAGGATTCAGAAGGAATTCTATCATGATGTGTACATAAAGATAAAGTTAACTCTGGTATCAATAAAGCAGATCAAGAATCCCAAAAGTTGCATTCAAGTGCACGTATTCTGGAAAAGAAACTTCTTCAAGTAGGATATCGATGGCACATTATGACAGGGGCATCTATATCAACAACACCTTTTTCAAAAAAAAAAGAAGCAAAAAAAATCCAAAAAAGAAAAAGAAAAAGGATTGAAAACCAGTAAAGAGAAAAATTGTCCTCTAGTGAAAACCGCATGGCCAGCGCTTTGGGTGAGACCATGATGAAAACCTAGAAAATAGGCATCATGTGTAGAATCAGGAATCTACGTGCACCAGTTCAAGTGGAAGCATCTCATCCAATCCGTAATAAATCTGCATTCCATCCATCTCAGCCATAATAAATCCATTCATCCATAAACCATTGATCCAATCCATTTTCATCCATCTGCATCCATCATCCAAGTTACCTTGATCTTGATGGAAGTTTGGGGCACACTTTATGCCTTCTTATGGTAAACATCTTGACATGGGCCATTTTAATTGATCTTATCTTATGCAACATTATCTCAGCCATGAAGTATCATCCAAATGAGCATCCTTTGTTCAAATATCATATCTTATCACAAGATAATCATTGAAATATTTTGCATGCGTACCATATCCATCCATCCATACACCTATTTGAGCATCCATCCATCAGATTCCATACATTGCTAGACACTGGGGGCAGATATTTACATCTTGCTTCGGGAATAAATCTTGATCTATATCCTCTAACTTGTGTGGTGATCTGAACATTAGAAAATGTGAAACCAAATTGGTCAAAGCATTTGTGATCCAAAATCCAAATCACTAGCCCATGGCACATTTTGAAAAGAAGATGTTCCTTATCAGTCTTCATCTTTTGTTGAACATCAATCCAAACAATCACTATCAGTCGCATCCAAGTTTGCATGTTAATGTCGCATCAAATCATTTGAACAACTTTTGTTCCAAATAAAGCTTCATCAATCATGATTAATCAAATCCAATAGAAAAATAATCATCTCAGGATATCTTTGTGTTGCTTAACACTATCCTTACATTGTTGTGCATCCTCAACAATGATGCCATCATCAATCCTAATCAATCAATCCTTGCATTGTTGTGCATCCTCAACAATGTTATCATCATTAATCCTAATCAATCAAATCCTTGCATTGTTGTGCATCCTCAACAATGTTATCATCAACAATCCCATCAACATCCTAATCCTTGTGTTGTGTAACACTATCCTTGCATTGTTGTACATCCTCAACAATGTTATCATCATCAATCCATCGATCTGATCAATCAACCCTAGCTTGGTTTTCAACAAAATCCCCAAACAAAGCACTGATATCATCACACATGTCCATATCCAAATTGTCAATATCATGCGAAAATTCAAAAATATAAGAAAATCCAAAAATCCAAAAACATTCAAAACATATCAAAAATCCAAAAACACTCGAAAAATTTTAAAAATTTTTTTTGAATCCGAACTACATCGTCTCTAAGCTTAAACGTAGGAAAGGATAATCTTTGATCAGCCCTCGAGACACAAAAATCCAAAAACATTCGAAAAACACAAAAATACCAAAACATTTGAAAAAACACACCAATCCAAAAACATTTGAAAAAACACAAAAACACTCAAAAAAAATCCTAAAACATCGCAAAAATTCAAAAAATCAAAACATTTGTAAAAATCTCAAAAGCACCAAAAACAACCTCAAAACATTCCAAAAATGTCAAAAACATCCAAATATTTGAAAAAATCCACCTGTCATGTTTTGCTTTCACTCGCAATAATCAATCATCCATAATAAATTGATTGTCACCTTCATCCTTTGGCAAAACAAACAGAAACAATCACAACAATTGATAAAAGAAAACTTCAATCGTAAAATCTAAATCGAAGCAACAAAACATTAAATGTAAAATCAAACTCTTGATCACTTTCAAACATGTCAATCAACTTTTTATCAAAATCCTATCAAACAACTTATCAACCCATCATTATTCTATACAATGCATGTCCTAGGATATATCGTTCCGACAATGGGCATCATTTTGGATATCACTTTGGATTCTTATCCTATCAAAACAAATCCCTTTGGTTGAAGGTATGAAGAACATTGTCTTGTTTACGTACTTGATCTTTTCTTTTGATTGCACTCATTCCAAGGACCTCTCGATGATATCCGAACGAAGGATTTAGAGAGATAGGAATGGGGTAACAATCATTATCTTTTTTGTTGTTGTGCTTGTTGGACGTTCTTGTAAAATAACTTGGTGAATACTTATTTTTTAGGTACGTCCTAGCAAGGTTTCCATATGTCAAGTGTGAACAAGAATACTCCTATCTGTTTTTTTAGTAAAAGTCCATCACACTAGGTACAATGCCATCTTGGTTCTTTATACCTTGATGCATCATATCTAGGTGTATTATCAAACATAAGGTAAGTAGCCCTTTTAAAATCCCAATCTTTGATAAGAAAATCATCCAATTTTCATCATCCATTTATCATCATCATCTCTAATAAAGTCTCGTCAGATCATGGACTTGTTGGATCCTATTGTCATCATCTCATTTCTACGCTAACATAACATCGCCAATGCGTCCATCATGCATCCATTCTACATCCATGAACCATCCACATTTTGCATACCATCTCACATTTGAATCATCATCATAATATATATCTGTTAGTCTAAGCATCTCATAAATCATACATTTGCATAAAACATCTATTACATAATCATATAGGCATTATCACATCATCATCTCATTTGCATCATCAACACAATCATCCATTTTGAACCTCTTTATCACGAGATCGACCCTCAAATTGAATATTTTCACTCGATCTCTCGAGGGTGCAATGTACCAATGTACTTATTTCTGCTGGGGCATATGAAAAAATCATAATTTTTTTTTATTTTTGATCATGATAAGTTTATTCTTTGAACCAACGCAACAAGTACATTGCTTCAAAGAGGTAAAATGTAGATATGCAAAATTTACATCATGCATAATCATATTCCATTCATCAAATAAATTAGGTTCATTCACTTCAATCTCCTAAGGTCATTCACTTAAATTGAATAAATTAACTTTATTTAATTTAAGCCTATCATTATCCCCCTTAGCTAAATAAATCAAATATTTATCACATTTCATCTCCCTTTGATTTGATTTAAATTCCTAAATCTAAGTCAAATGGGTCAAAACATCTAACATCATCTTAATTAATCCAATCCATGATTAAATTCTAATCCTAATCACTTGTATTCTCTAGATTTTGCCACTTGCACATGAAATTGCATTTAATTGATTTATCAAAATATTTATTTACTTTCAACATGGCATTTTTAAGGAATATTCCCTCAAGTTTGAATTCAAAAACAAGTGGACATGTACATCCAACAAAACAATTAATAAGCTCTTACATGTCCCTTGCACAAGTCAAACTCAACATTTACTTTCAAATTCAAATTTGAAATCTCCCTCTCTTTGGTACATTGACAAAAATGTGCTCATCCTCAAGCCTATCACAAGTTGAAAAGTGGCCTCTTTTCATTGGTTTATTTTTAGTCCCACATTGCTCCCTCTTGAGCACTCTTAACATTTGAGAATCTACAAATAGAGGATTCATTCTTAATCAAATCCTCCACAACTCCATAATCTTAACATCTCATACACAAATGCATCATTGTCATTTGAATCCATATCATATCTTCTTAGATTTCCATATCATCTTCAAGGCAGTTTTATCATTTAGCTTATCTAAAGGGGTTGGGAAAGTGATTCGTAATTAGAGGTTTACAAATTATCTTGTAAATTAAATCTAATTACAATAATTTGTGTATCTAATATAGAATTGCGTGATTATGCATTTTAACCATTGAAATTACAAAATAAGTAATTAGAAATTCAAATACTGAATTTAAACTAGAGATAAAATTGAGCCAAAATTGAGAAGAATGAGATAAAGAAATAGAAGGATCACAACACGCAGATTGATAACGGAGGTCGTCAAATGTGGACTATGTCTCCGGGTCCGCTTCTCAATGTTGGGACTGCTTTATTGATATTGCCAAGCAAAATTATGCTTTGTTACAATACCCAAGCTCCAAGAACCTGCAGTAATATCTCCACAATCTCTCACTCTTTTACAATTTTTGGTGTACAAAAACACCTTGTAAATTCTCCTCCAAAGAATTATTTCTCTCAAATTCTTTCCAAGAAAATTCTCGTACAAAATTCTCCACTCAATAATTTTCCAATGTCCCTTTACAAAAATCACCCTTTTATATACACATTTATTTGCTAATATGGCTTTAACCATATTATTTTGGAAATATTGCATATCTCCCGTATCCAAGTAAAAATTCCAACCATTTCCCCCTTTTACAATAAAAATAACTAATATATCGTTAGTATAACAAATTAATCTTTCAGAAATAAATCCACCTTTGGATTTTATAATTCCAAGCCATATAATTAAAAAAATGAACCCCTTTAACTATGGGCCGTTATAATTTTGGACTTACATTATAATCTTAAAAAATATCTTTTAAAAGCCCCTTAATAATCTCCTTGGATATTCTTTAAAATAAACCTATTAAATATGAGAAAGGTGGTTAAAGGGGTTAATTTGTTGAAATGTAAGTTTACAGGATATTTTTCCTCTCCTTGTTTTATGGGCAAGGGAAGAGGATTTTAAGGGATAAAATCCCACCAAATCCTCCTTGAAATCACAAAAATCTTTTAATTTTTAAACCATACGTGTTTTCTTTGTATGGTTTAATGCATATTATTTTTCCACCATGTATGTTCCAACTCACCACTCCTACCACGTCACCACATGCCACATCAGCTTGCTGATGTCATCAAAGTCAAAATTTTGACTAACCTTTGACCAGCTGTAACTTTCACATACGAGCTCCATTTTTGAAACCGAATATAGTTCTGGAATCAGCACGACAAGCACTACGACTTGGTGTCATTTTTATTTCATTTTGAGAACATCTTTTTTTTCCTTTTTGAATCCCTGATTTCCCTGTTTGACTAAACCGTTGACTGAGCATAACTTCTGCATGCAGACTCCTTTTGAGCCCATTAAAGTTGCGTCAGGATCATGTCTGCAAGCTCTACACATTGATGCTTCTTTGGATGAATTCTGAGACTATGGAACTTGCAGGTATTCTGGATACACCTAGATCATTCCTCCCCATTAAGAAGCTTTTGGACCTCCAAAAGTCTATTTTTATGTACAATTTGAGCTAGGGCAATGTCGCCCCACTTGCCCAGTATCATTTGTCCTTCCTACTAAAATTTTGAACATGTGACCCATCACAAATACAAAGAAATATGAGGTAACTTTGTTGATACAATCAACTACATGTTCATCTATATTCACTGTCACATTCATCATCTGCATAGAAATAACTAGTAGAATAACAAGCAACAATACTAATTACACTAATGTGAAGGAAATAGTATCAACATTTTGGATCTCCTGAACAGGAACATTGTTAGAAAATGAAACATTCAAACCCTCTTTTACCACCTCTGGCTGAAGGCCTGATTTTGCTTGCAACTGATCCTCACACTGTATTGTTTGTGACACCCTATCATCTTCATGCTTAGTATCACTAGCTGTTATAGACATGAGAGTTAAAGCATTGCTTGCATTTACATTCATTTTCATATGCCCTATGTTTACAACAAATCTATCATTCTTCATGTGATGAGATTTTACAATATATTCAAATCCATTCTTAAACAAATTATACTTGTTATGTTCCCTGTAGAAAATGGCCTTTCTGTCATACAAATAAGGACTACCTAAAACCATCCCACAAATGTCAAGTGGAATTACATCTAACTCTACCTCATCCACAAACTTGGATGTGATTGCAAATCAAAGTTTACACTATTGTGACACATGTAACCAATCGTTATCATTCACCCAACCCAATGGATATGGCTTAATATGAGGTGTTGTCTTTAATCCCAATTTCTTAATAGCTTGTTTAGATATTAGATTCACTTGTGATCCACTATCTATGAGTGTATCAATCTTGCTTTGTTTAGAAATATCCCTTATATGAAATAATTCATTCTTCTTACTTTCAATAGGTACTTCATTACAGCTTAGAGAAGAAGCATGAGAACTAGTACTAAAAATAGGAGTTTTACCTTTGATACCCACAACTAAAATCTTTGATTCATCACCAAATTCCATACCAAGATCTTGCATGATAGTTGTGGACTTTCGCTTACCCTTTCGATCCTTGAACCACTTAGGCTTCTGATTAGGATGCAATTTCCAACATCTTGCATCTTCGTGCCCTTCCTTCTTGCAATGTGAGCAATAAGGCCTTTTGTCCTCTTTCTTTATAGTATTTGTTTGTTGTGATTTCTCTTTCCCTTTCTTGCTTCCTTTCTACTTATTAGATTCCATCAACATATTATCATAGCTATTCCTTGAGCTTGTTTCCAAATGGATAGCTTGCACACTAACTTCATCAATGTTAGTTGGATTAAACATAAGTAGTGTATGTCTCAAAATTTCATGTAATCCACCTATATACTTTAACAAATTTTCTTGTCTGTATAAAGGAATGCCTAAAATTAAAGCCCTCTTCCTAAACTCTTGTGTATATTCTTGCACACTTTGTCCTTTTTCATGCTTTAATGATTTCCAATTCATTACAGCTTTTTGCATATGTCCTAATGGATAGAACTGTTTCTTTAATGCAGCAATAAACTCAAACCAAGAAGAAATAATTTTTCCATAACGACTTAGATCCTCCTGTGTTCTACTCTCCCACCAAATTAAAGCTGTGCCTCCTAGGCGAAGAGTAGCTAATTGGATTTTTTGAGAATCCTCAATAAACTTTTGAATTCTATAATAAACTTAAATTTTCTTAATCCAATTATCTAGTTTATCTGCATCTAGTTCCCCATTATACATTGGCAAATCAAATTTAACATCAAGTTTCAACAAAGGTGAATTAACTTCGGATTTCACAGGTTGTTTCTTTTTAGAAGAAGAGATAGATGAAAAGGAAGAAGAGGATGAAGAAAAAGATGGGGATGGAGGTTTAGGAGGGTCACTACCACCTCCTACCCCTTTACCTTTATCATCTTTTGAAGAGGATTCACCTTCATTCTTCTTTCTTTTCTTGAGTTACTTTTTCTTTTGTCGCTCTTGCCTCTCTTGGAAAAGAGCTTCCACCATAGACTTCATTTCAAGAAATGCTTTCTGGAAAGCTTTCTCATCAATCTTTGGAACTTCATGTTCAGCTGCCAACGTCCTTCATTTTCCGATCTCTGGATTAAACTCTTCCAGTGCACCATCTCCTTGCCTCCATTTCAACCTAGTTAGCATTCACTCTGCAATTTCCTACAAAATGGGCTCTGATACCAACTTGATATGTAATTAGAGGTTTACAAATTATCTTGTAAATTAAATCTAATTACAATAATTTCCTGATCTAATACACAATTGTGTGATTATGCATTTTAACTATTGAAATTACAAAATAAGTAATTAGAAATTCAAATATTGAATTTAAACTAGAGAGAAAATTGAGACAAAAGTGAGAAGAATGAGACAAAGAAATAGAAGGATCACAACACGCAGATTGATAACAGAGTTCGTCCAATGTGGACTACATCTCCAGTTCTTCTTCTCAATGTTGGGACTACTTTATTGATATCGCCAAGAAAAATTATGCTTTGTTACAATACCCAAGATCCAAGAACTTGCAATAATCTCTCCACAATCTCTCACTCTTTTACAATTTTTGGTGTACAAAAATACCTTGTAAATTCTCCTCCAAAGAATTATTGCTCTCAAATTCTCTCCAAGAAAATTCTCGTACAAAATTCTCCACTCAATAATTTTCCAATGTCCCTTTACAAAAATCACCCCTTTATATACACATTTATTTGCTAATATGGCTTTAGCCATGTATTATTTTGCAAATATTGGATATCTCCCGTATACAATTAAAAATTCCAACCATTTCCCCCTTTTACAATAAAAATAACTAATATCCTGTTAGTATAACAAATTAATGTTTCAAAAATAAATCCACCTTTGGCTTTTATAATTCCAAGCCATACAATTAAAAAAATGTACCCCTTTAACTATGGGCCATTATAATTTTGGACTTACATTATAATCTTAAAAAATATCTTTTAAAAGCCCCTTAATAATCTCCTTGGATATTCTTTAAAATAAACCTGTTAAATATGAGAAAGGTGGTTAAAGGGGTTAATTTGTTGCAATGTAAGTTTACGGGATATTTTTCCTCTCCTTGTTTTATGGGCAAGGGAAGAGGATTTTAAGGGATAAAATCCCACCAAATTCTCCTTGAAATCACAAAAATCTTTTAATTTTTAAATCATACGTGTTTTCTTTTAACAATATAGTTGAATCCATATTATTTTTCCACCATGTATGTGCCAACTCACCACTCCTACCATGTCACCACCTGCCACGTCAGCTTGTTGATGTCATCAAAGTCAACCAAAGTCAAAAATTTTACCAACCTTTGACCAGTTGTAACTTTCACATACGAGCTCCATTTTTGAAACCAAGTATAGTTTTGGAATCAACGCGACAAGCACTATGACTTGGTGTCATTTTTATTTCATTTTGAGACAATCATTTTTTTCCTTTTTGAACCCCTGATTTGCCTGTTTGACCGAACCTTTGACTGAGCATAACTTCTACATGCGGACTCCTTTTGAGCCCATTAAAGTTGTGTCAGGATCGTGTCTGCGAGCTCTACACATTGATGCTTCTTTAGATGAATTCTGAGACTATGGAACTTGTAGGCATTTTGGATCCACCTGGATCAGAAAGGGCTATTTTCCATATCAAAATAGCACCAATCCCCCTATGAGATGATGTTTGAGTAATTTAGGAATATATTTTATGCTTATATTGCTTATGATTTTACGTTAATTTGATAATGCCATTATTTCCTTTATGTTTACTCAATAATTTCATAAGGAGGGATTTCATTTGATTTGTTCAAAGTTGACAGATTTAACCCATATTTGTCAATCTTTGTTCAATGTTGATTTAGGTCTTCACATTTTGGCACCCACCGTGTCTCTACTTTCCTTGTTGCAATAGTTTCATGCTTTAAGCAAATCAAATGGAAGTCTAACTCAAAAAATAAACTTTGAAAATTTTATGTTAGTATGAAATAGATTTCTAGATTGTTAGTGTTAGTTTTTATCTTGCTGTAGGTGCTAAAATCTCACTACATTGTTTACAACTTTCACCCACAGATGGACAGTACGGCACTAGCTTTCTGCACTACATTAATAGGCAGTGTGAAGGTTAAGCCTATCATGACTCAATGTTAAATGCATTATCTTCTTATAGTCCTACCCATATTTATTGTTGGGCCTGTGCGTATTCATTGTTCTCCTTCATATGCTTTGAATCAAGTCAAAGTCACATTTTAAATCGATAGAGCTTATGGGGTGTTGTTACAACCTCTGACACAGAGCCCCTTCCTACTGCACGGATACTCAATAGAAATAGGAATCATTTAGAACCAGGCTTGTTAAAATCACTGATTGCTGACTCTCTATCTTTAAGACTTGTTGTGCCATCAATTCTTCTATATTGAAGATGTCACCATTGGAGATATTCTTCTAATATATCAAGCATCTTTATGATGAGATCACTATCTTTGTTTTGAGGCCTATTTTGCGCATGCCTTTATGAGGAGATTAGGTCTGTCATTAAATCTACTAGGAAATCATTCAACTTCCTTAATTCTAGCCTCCCCCCTCTCCATCTTGAGCTCGCTTCTGCCCTCCATCCCGATGTTTGGATCCTCTTAGACACTTGCTCCCAAACAAGATCTTATGGTCCGCAATTTCAATTTGTAAAGAGGAAGAAGAATTTTTTTTTTTTTTGATGCACTCCAACATGAGCAACGCCCTCACTCTTTTTAGAGTTCTTCTGCTGACCACTCTCATGAAGTCCTCCCTCCGGTCTCACCCCCCAACAAACATCTTACCCTAGAAACAAAGCAACGCTCCTCCTGCTATCCAAACTAGAAACAAAGCCACGCCACTCCTACTTTCCAAAAGTATTTCTCCCTCTTGTCATGTTCAATTCTCCTGTTCGACTTGCTCCAATCTTGTTCCTTCACAAAGCACGCTAGTTTCAATGAAGTTCACTTGTTCTTCGAGTTCAAATCATGCTCCTGCACAAGGCACACCTGCTCTGAAGAATTCTGCAAGTTATGTGTGCTCAAATCATGTTTATCCACCAGGCTTGGTCCCTTTCTCAATTTGATCGGGTTCTCCTCCACATCTATCAACTTCTCTTATTTTTCATGGCTCTAAACAAGTTTCCTCTGGTCATTAGGCTCCTCTCGACCTCTCCCTACCAGCGGAGCTTCATTCCAATGGCTCTCCTTCACTGCCAGAGAGAACACTGAGATAAAGGCCGATGAACTGAGGATAACACCCACCAAATGCAGTTTGCTTGAAAGTTTTAGAGCCTTGTCTATGGCTCCATTTTGTGCACATCCTGCAATCATTTTTTTCTGAACTAACATCTCTTAGACATTCTATTCAATAGTTAGTGTACCTTCTATACGTGTGCTTTCTCACACAATCATATTATTTTCACCTGTTGTACCCTTTTGATGAATGTCCATACCCCATTCCAAAGCTCTCATTTTGGCATAAGCTAGGATGACGTGGTGAATGAAGGGGAGTTTGGTTTTGCACTCGCTAATTGCATTTGCTTGTAGGTTTCTAAAGCCTTTTCAACAAATCCATTATGTATTTACCCTGCAACCATCATAGTCCATGATATCACATTTTGATCAGGCATTATATCAAATAGCTCGCAGGCATTCTCAATCCTCCCATTCTATGCATATCCCGCAACCATCGCATTCCAAGCTACCACATCTCATTCGGGCATTCTATCAAAAACTGGTACACATATGATTTGATGTCAGTGGTTTTTTTTAACTTTTAGTTTTTTTGGAAAAGGTATCAACTTTACTCTTTCCTGGATTTCATTGAAAACTGTTAGACAATTCTATGGTTCCTAGTATAAAAGAAAATCCATCTCCTTCTTTTGATAGGATGTTCATATAAATGATAGATTAGATTCACTCCGTTGTTTTCAAAACATGCATGTCTGTCTTGAGAAGATTTTTCTATCTGACAGCAAGTGGAGTGAGTTACAAAAATATAAAAATAAAAATATGCTGGTACATCCAACGCAACTTGACATATTTTCATTTGCATTTTGATATTCAATTATGGTGGGTGTCAGGAAAGTTCAATATTTTTTTTATTCCTTTTTAATTGCTCATCGATCTCTGACTGTTGTTTGCTGATTGACAGGTATTGTGGGTGGTAGTTTGTTTGCAATTTATTCTCCATATGCAAGATTTCAATCAATTACTTCATTGAGGAGCTATCTTAATTAACTGGACCACTTTAAATTTTTTTTTTGATAAAATCTTTCTTAGATTGTATCAATCACTTCTTTGGTTTCTTTGTTGAGAACCTTTGCTAGCATAGATTTGAAATTATTATCATTGAGTGCTATTTGCAGTCACATCTTATCAATTCACTTGCTTGAATGATATGTGGGAATCGGAGGGAAAGATATGGTTTTATTTCATTTCTATTTTTTTTAAGCATTTAAAGTTTGTACGATGTGTCTGTCTATACTGTATCATTTCATTAGTGCATGTATGATCCACTTTGTATGATTGTCTTCATGTCAAAATCCACAAGACAAAAATAAAGGAGAGGACACATAACCACCCTTATTGGATATCCTTTCTACTTCAAGATTTGATTACTAATATTTGTGTATCTATGGATCAACTTCAAAAATCTGATTACTCAATTTGCTCATAATTTGTGGCTGCATTCAATTTACTCACTATCATTTTTTTTTGGAAAAAGTACATTTGACTGAAAACTCATGTTTAGCATGAAACTTCCTCGCATCCTTCAACATTGAAAATTGAAGGCTAATATACTTTATGCTATGTTGTTTCATATAAGATCTCTCATTGTGTAGGTTGAATGCTAACACAATAAGTTTTGGGGACTTCACCTATAGACTGCCAACATTAGTTTTCTTAATCAAAATATTTGTATGATGTATTTTGATCTTAAATCAATAGTAGTGATTGAGTAAAAGAGAGGAAAACCTAATTTTTTTTGTCTTTTTTATCTTGCATGAGGGGTTTCGTTTGCACAAAGAACTTGTGAAATTGAAGCGTAGGAAACAATATTTGCAGAATTCTTGAGTTGAAAGGGGACCTTGAATTGGAATTTGAAAAGAGCATTTTTCAATGCTCATTGAAATAGCTTGAAGCATCCATTCCTTTCTTTTTTTTTCTATTCTAGGGGCCAACTAGATCATTAATGTTTTTTTTTCAAAGTTGGGCTAAAATTGAACCTTAGAAACTCATTAGACTTTGATTTTGGGCTAAAATTGAACAAATTAACTTCACACTTCATCTTGGTGCATTAAAAAGAATAAAAAATCATTGCTTTGAGGCTTAAAATGAACATGTGTTTTTCATGTTTCGTAATCTCTTATTCAAATTAATCTCATCTAAAAAGGCGTATGCACTTCTCTCACACTTCATAGCGATCTTGAGAATCAAAAGTCTTTTTGGTGACATTAATTTGCATAAAAAGATTGCCTCCACACTTCAGTTTAGGTTTAAAAATTGAACAAAATCTTGTGTGAGTGTGAGTAGAGCATCATCGCATATATTCTCTTTCTTTGTGTTGTCAAAGATTGTTCGAGTTACAAATTTTGTCTTTGCTTATTTTTTATCCTAAAGGGCTTGCCTTGGAGAAAAATTACTCACCCAAGGGAACGACTCAGCCGGTAACACTCTAAAGCCAAGAGTATTTCCAACTGGGATATAAATGTGGTATTGGAGTAAATGCCAATATCACGTGGTTGATTCTGACAAGATGGATCTAAAAGGGGACTCTTGCCATATGGATCAATCTCCACAAATGGAAAGTCTAAAATAGAACCCTTGTTTTGTAGTGACCAATTGATACATTGAGCGAGTTTATCGAAGTGGTTCATTGGAACTTAGATTCCAAGAAGTTACTTGCCATGTACGATCTTCGTTAAAGTATAGAGGTTAAGACTTCATTCTTAACATACCTTTATACTCTTTCCTTGGTTGCATGTAAAATCATCTCTTCTATGAAGGGCATGAGGCAAGCCCACCAAGAAAAATGTACCAATTGAGCTAGGGTGTTATATTGCTTGTGAGTCAGTTTGAAAACATAGTGCTTTAATCAAAAACATTGGAAAACCAACATTCAACATGAGCATCAAATCTCAAACTCTTTAGGAGAGACAAATATCCTTGAAAAAATTCACATGTTATTGCTTGCCCTTGGGATTCGTATCCTTAGAGGCTTCTAAGAATTTGGATTTCATCTCAATTTTCTCCTACTAAGGTCAACAATAGGTAACTCTTGCCTCAAATTTCCTTGGTTTCTGCATAATACACTTTGCAGGATAAGGGGAAAGTTGAGACATTAGACATCTAGATTCAAAATCTAATCAAGAGTGTGTTTGTAGTAAAAAGAATCCATTAAACAAAGATTAAATCAATTGGACCCCACATATGTGCTTGGCATATTTTGGTCATATGGTTTTCATGCAAACATTGGTCTTTTGATTTTGAACTACTCTTAGAGAAAAGCATGTTCTTCACTATCTTGGTCTAGTAAACAAGTCCTTCCTAGGTTCCTTTAGGATCAAATCAAAACACTTCATCCAAATTCCAAACATCTATCAAAACCCATCCCACCAAACAACTTTAGAGCTTTAGAAACATCATTCTAGACTTGGGTAAATCATCAAAATAAAAATGACCTTGTTTAGTTAGGTGTGTGGGAATGCATCCTTTCTCATACATTTAATTAAATTAGCAATCCTTTGAACAAGTTCATCCTAAGATAACATCTAACATCTTAGGGTTTACACATTCATTATCCAATCAAACCAACCAAAACCAAACCCTAAGTCTAGCATTGATCCAAAGTTCCTAAAACGTTCAACACTCATATCATTACACCTTTCATCCTTCATCTCGTCATTAGTCCTAAGAACCTTAGAGGTCACTTTTGCAACAAGGTCAAAACACAAGAGGAACATGGAATATAAACTTGATCCATACATCATGAGTAATCCAAGTCAACTAAGCTATCAAAGCCTTACAACGCCGATTTATTATCAACACTCACATCTATACAATCCATACATGGGATCATTACCTTCTACAAATGTAAATGGCACAACAAGTATGAGTATGCCCAAATCAAAAATTGGAACACGTTTCCCGATAGTAGATCTAAATCCAAACCTACAAGTCTATCAACCGAACAATCAATGCATGAGCCTTCAAACAAACAACGTCATCCCACCAAATCCCTACATGCCAAATTAGAATGTACCAAGTACAAGTTTTCCAGACATGAATCTGGCAAACTTTGGGATAAATATGTTTGCAAATCATACGAACATTGTTCAAAATCCAAACAAGATGTTAACGACTCCAAGTCAAGGTAACACCATGCAAAATCAAAGTTACCTAAATCAAGGCAATGTGATTCCCAACATCAACAATGTTCAATTCCAATCAATAATACCAAATCTAAACATCATCCCAAATCAAAAGATTGTCCAAAATCAAACACAAGTATGCTTCTTGAATTTGCTTGAATAAAAACCAAATGAACTATATCAAGGGAGTGAAGATCAAAATCAAGGACAACCGAATTTGTTTGAACAAAAACAAAATCAACTATATCAAGGGAGTCAAGATCAAAATCAAGAACAAATTTGGCGAGATAAAATTGTTACACTTACCAAAATAGTTGAGTTACTACGCCAAGAGACATCTCCACCACCGTTACCCATTTCAACATCATTCCTTGGTTTAGGGCTTCCCCCTTTACCTAGCACCAATCACTCCGTCTAAATCAATCCACCTAACACTAATCAATCCATCACATCAAATCCTTTGAATATACCATCGACATCGCACCAATAGATGGTGTTCAATCAAGCAACAAAGTTGATCCCAACCAATCAAAATGTGGTCTCCCAAGGATCTATCCCTTGGTCATTCTGACCATTCCTATCACCTCAATCACTCCAACTACCCCTCTCACACCCATCACATCTCAACCCCTCACTACCATGATCACTCTAAGCATATCTCAACTGCTTGTCACTACATCCAACACAATCCCAAATCCACCACCACTACCACCAAAACCAAATGCAGCAAGACAATATAACATTGCACTAAAAGCTCACCAGGCCTACCAAAAGGCCATCAAACAATATCTAGCCATGCAAAAAACAAGACAAGCTCAACAAGTGCAAAAATCCTCTCAAGCTACTCAACAAACACAAGCACAAACACAAAAAATGATAACTGTTGAGAACAAGGATCAAGATCAATCCATCACTGAGAACCTTGAAGCTATGTCTACTTCATCCAATGATCAAATCAACATAGGTCAAGAGTCACTTTTCAATCATGATCAAAATCCACCAACAATACCCAACAATGATCCAATTCAAGAAATTTCAACATCATTTGACCCTATGGTTCAAAACATTGGAAACTTCACCACAATTGTTGAAAACAATGCTCAATATCTCTGCATTAATGAGCACCTTGAAGATATTTCCACTCCATCCAATGATCAACTCACCATACATCAAGAGCCACTTTTTAGTGATATATTTCAAGGAGTATTAGGATTATTTGATCCTATTGACATAATGCACAATCCATTCACTTATGATCATGTTGAAAATGTCTCTACATCACCTTATGAGTTAGAGGACATATCTCAAGAATTTATTCCAAAGAATGATCAAAATATTTCACCAAGGTCTAACAATGGTCCTTTCCAAGACATATTGACATCCTTCGACCTCATGGTTATAGATACTAAAGGAACCCTATTCTTGACACTTGAGGATATTGAACCACTTACCATGTCTAATAATGACATCCAAGAACCTTTTATAAGCAATCCATCCTTTGAAATTGACCCATGTCAAGAACTTGATCCAAAGCATGTCAAAAGCAACTCTAAAATCATTCAAGATCAAGAATTTTTATCTTCAAGATACTACAATAATCTAATGGAAACTCTCCTATCTATGCAAGATGATCATATCCATGTAGCACATACTCCTCCATCTACCCATGAGATGCTTTCTTTGGATGGAAACATAGATGATCGTCATTCAGAACATGATTCCTTTATTCCTGACATTATTACATAAAAGGAACAAGTTATTGGTTCCTACAGTCAAACAAAGTTATCAAGATCAACATCAGATATGTCCCAAATTCAGATTGAAAACATCATGAATAAAGATATCCAACATTATCCACTCAAGAAAACTAGTCAGATAGAAGAATATAATTCAGAGTTAGCGAAGTAGCAAATTGAAATGACATCATCTACAGTAGTCGTTTACCAGAGAATGCATTCTAAATAAGAGCTCTTAGAACAGATGCAATCAAAGCATGAAGGTACTACTTCCACAATACTGGGGGCAACTTCATCTCAAGCAAATGTCAACATAGGGAGCACGAAGAGTCCTTATGATGAAACTAATGTCAATACTACAACTAGCCATGTCATGAATCTTCATCCACCCATCACCCCATCCATGAATTGGGACAAATGTCAAAAGAAAGATTTGAATCAAAGTACGAAGAATGTTATCAAAGCAAAAGAAGCTAAGAAGCATAGTGGACAAATCAAATACATATGGATACCAAAGAGCACAAAGAAAGATCATCCCTATCAAACTCCATCGGTCAAAGAAACTATGGGGAAAAATAAATAAGGGAAAAGTATCCATCAAAGATATCCACAAAAGAAAAAGCAATATTTTCAAGCGACGTACAAAGTGTATCAAGCAGTTGGTCCTAATTCTATGCACACTTCTATATCCACCCATCATTGCTCATCTTCCCAAGTTTGGAGAGTCAAAGATTGAAACTGTCAACCAATCCATCTTTCATCCCTAAACACACTCCATCCATGCCTCGATGCATGATATCCAATTCTCACATTGACCATGTATTGGAAATGACCCTTTATCATAAGGATTCAGAAGGAATTCTATCATGATGTGCACATAAAGATAAAGTTAACTCCGATATCAATAAATCAAATCAAGAATCCCATAAGTTGCATTCAAGTGCACGTATTCTGGCAAAGCAGCTTCTTCAAGCAGGATATCGAAGGCACATTATGATAGGGGCATCTATATCAACAAAAACTTGTGATTCAATATGAGTTTAAAATCTTTTAAGAAAATAAAAAAAGCAAAAAGCAAAAAATCCAAAAAAAATTAGAAAAATGATTGAAAATAGTAAAGAGAAAAATTGACCCCTAGCGAAAACTGCATGGGTAGTGCTTTGGGCAAGACCATGATGAAAACCTGGAAAACAGGCATCATGTGTAGAATCAGGCATCTACGTGTGCCAGTTCAAGTAGAAGCATCTCATCCAATCTGTAATAAATCTGACATTCCATCCATCTCAACCATAATAAATCCATTCATCCATAAACCATTGATCCAATCCATTTTCATCCATCTACATCCATCATCCAAGTTATCTTGATCTTGATGGAATTTTGGGGCACACTTTATGCTTGCTTATGGTAAACATCTTGACATGGGTCGTTTTAATTGATCTTATCCTATGCAGCATTATCTGAGCCATGAAGCATTATCCAAATGAGCATCCTTTGTTCAAATACCATATCTTATCACAAGATAATCATTGAAATCCTTTACTTGTGTACCATATCCATCCATCCATACACCTATTCGAGAATCCATCCATGACATTCCATACATTGCTAGACACTGGGGGTAGATATTTACATCTTTCTTTGGGAATAAATCTTGATCTATATCCTCCAACTTGTGTGGTGATTCGAACATTGACAAAAATGAAACCAAATTGGTCAAAGAATTTGTGATCCAAAATCCAAATCACTAGCCCATGGCACATTTTGACAAGAAGATGTTCCTTATTAGTCTTTATCTTTTGTTGAACATCAATCCAAACAATCACTATTAGTCACATCTAAGTTTGCACATTAACGTCGCATCAAATCATTCGAAAAACTTTTGTTCCAAATCAAGCTTCATCAATCATGATTAATCAAATCCAATTGAAAAATAATCATCTCAGGATATCCTTGTGTTTCTTAACACTATCCTTGCATTGTTGTGCATCCTCAACAATGTTACCATCATCAATCCTGATCAATCAATCCTTGCATTGTTGTGCATCCTCAACAATGTTATCATCATCAATCCTAATCAATCAAATCCTTGCATTGGTGTGCATCCTCAACAATGTTATCATCATCAATCCAATCAACATCCTAATCCTTGTGTTGTTTAACACTATCCTTGCATTGTTGTACATCCTCAACAATGTTATCATCATCAATCCATTGATCTAATCAATCAACCTTAGCTTGGTTTTCAACAAAATACCCAAATAGAGAATTGATATCATCACACATGTCCATATCCAAA
The DNA here is from genome assembly GCA_007258455.2 of Sequoia sempervirens. Lineage (NCBI taxonomy): Eukaryota > Viridiplantae > Streptophyta > Pinopsida > Cupressales > Cupressaceae > Sequoia > Sequoia sempervirens. The sequence goes on from VDFB02384268.1 coordinate 36,682, forward strand.
TTGTCAATATCATGCAAAAATTCAAAAACATCAGAAAATCAGAAAATCCAAAAACATTAAAAACATATCAAAAATTCAAAAACACTCGAAAAAACAAAAAACATAAAAAAAAATTGGAATCCGAACTACATCATCTTTGAGCTTAAACATAGGCAAGGCTAATCTTTGATCAGCCCCCGAGACACAAAAATCCAAAAACATTCAAAAACACAAAATCCCAAAACATTTGAAAAACACAAAAATCCAAAAACATTTGAAAAACAAAAACGCTCAAAACAAAAAATCCTAAAACATCGCAAAAATTCAAAAAATCAAAACATTTGTAAAAATCTTAAAAACACCAAAAACAACCTCAAATCATTCCAAAAAGTCAAAAACATCCAAATATTTGAAAAAATCCACCCGTCTTGTTTTGCTTCCACTCGCAATAATCAATCATCCATAATAAATTGATTGTCACCTTCATCCTTTGGAAAAAAAACAGAAACAATCACAACAATCGTAAAAGAAAACTTCAATCATAAAATCTAAATTGAAGCAACAAACCATTAAATGCAAAATCAAAATCTTGATCACTTTCAAACATGTCAATCAACTTTATATCAAAAACCTATCAAACAACTTATCAACCCATCATCATCCTATACAATGCATGTCCTAGGATATATCGTTCCGACAATGGGCATCATTTTGGATATCACTTTGGATTCTTATCCTATCAAAACAAATCCCTTTGGCTGAAGGTATGAAGAACATTGTCTTGTTTGTGTACTTGATCTTTTCTTTGATTGCGCACATTCCAAGGACATGATATTTGAACAAAGGATTTATACTTTGTCTTTGTGCTTGTTGGACGGTACTTGGTGAATCCTAGAAAGGTTTCCGTATGTCAAGTGTGAACAAGAATACTTTTATGTGTTTGTTGAGTCGATGTCCATCGCACTAGGTACAATGCCATCCTGGTTCTTTATACCTTGATGCATTGTATCTAGGTGTATTATCATATATAAGGTAAGTAGCCCTTTTAAAATCCCAATCCTTGATAAGCAAATCATCCAATTTTCATCATCCATTTATCATCATCATCATCTCTAATAAAGTCTCGTCAGATCATGGACTTGTTGGATCCTCTTGTCATCATCTCATTTCTGTGCTAACATAACATCGCCAATGCATCCATCATGCATCCATTTCATATCCATGAACCATCAACATTCCGCATATCATCTCATATTTGCATTATCATCATAATATATATCTGTTAGTCTAAGCATCTCATAAATCATACATTTTCATAAAACATCTATTACATAATTATATAGGCATTATTGCATCATCATCTCATTTGCATCATCATCACAATCATCCATACCATCTATTTTGAACCTCTTTATCACGAGATCGACCCTTAAATTGAATCTTTTCACTCGATCTCTCGAGGGGGCAATGTACTAGTGTACTTCTTTCTGCTGGGGCATCCGAAAAAATCATAATTTTTTAATTTTGATCATGAAAAGTTTATTCTTTGAACCAATGCAACAAGTACATTCCTTCAAATAGGGGAAAAATGTAGACACACAAAATTTAGATCATGCATAATCATATTTCATTCATCAAATAAATCAGGTTCATTCAATTCAATCTCCTAAGGTCATTCACTTAAATTTAATAAATTAACTTTATTTAATTTAAGCCTATCATTATCCCCCTTAGCTAAATAAATCAAATATCTATTTAACTAAATCTTTATCACATTTCATCTCCCTTTGATTTGATTTAAATTCCTAAATCTAAGTCAAATGGGTCAAAACATCTAACATCATCTTAATTAATCTAATCCATGATTAAATGCTAATCCTAATCACTTGTATTCTCTAGATTTTTCCACTTGCACATTAAATTGCATTTAATTGATTTATCAAAATATTTATTTACCTTCAACATGGCATCTTTGAGTAATATTCCCTCAAGTTTGAATTCAAAAAGAAGTGGACATGTACATCCAACAAAGAAATTAATAAGCTTTTACATGTCCCTTGCACAAGTCAAACTCAACATTTACTCTCAAATTCAAATTTGAAATCTCCATCTCTTTGGCAGATTGACCAAAATGTGCTTATCTTCAAGCCTATCACAAGTTGACAAGTGGCCTCTTTGCATTGGTTTGTTTTTAGTCCCACATTGCTCCCTCTTGAGAACTCTTAGCATTTGAGAATCTACAAATAGAGGCTTCATTCTTAATCAAATCCTCCACAACTCCATAATCTTAGCATCTCATACACAAATGCATCATTTTCATTTGAATCCATATCATATCTTCTTAGCATTCCATATCATCTTTAAGGAAGGTTTATCATTTAGCTTATCTAAAGGGGTTGGGAAAGGGCTATTTTCCATATCAAAATAGCACCAATCCCCCTATTAGATGATGTTTGAGTAATTTAGGAATAGATTTTAAGCTTGTATTGCTTATGATTTTACGTTAGTTTGATAATGTCATTATTTCCTTTATGTTTACTCAATAATTTCATAGGGAGGGCTTTCATCTCATTTGTTCAAAGTTGATAGATTTAACCCATATCTGTCAATCTTTGTTCAATGTTGGTTTAGGTTTTCACAATAACATACCACGAAAATGTGTTAGCCCTGGGGCATCATGAATTGTCCATACAAGCATTGCATGGAATTTAAATTGTCTTTGTCCTATTGGTCTAGAGACGTCATACATCTAGTGATGCCATTCCATAACTTTAGTAACTCGTCGATAGGAGGCTTGATATATACATTCATATCTTTAACTTGGTACTTATCTAGTTGAATGAACATAAACATTACATAATTATTATAACCATTTTACTGCAATATATATATATAATTTAATGTACATGACTATTGAATGAAAAAATATGTCATTATGCAACAAATAAGACAAATGAGATGCTACTACGTTAAATAAAATTGATGTAAAAAAATACTTGGAACAATCATTGACAACATTATGTGCTCCCTCTTTATTGACATCCATGGAGGAATGTTATTGTTGATAACAAAAACATGCCACACTGAGTAAATAGATCTCAACTCTCCAAATGGATTGACACCATTTGCTCCCAATGAAAGCCTGAGATTACAAGGTTCTTCTTTAAAGTGTGGCCATTTTCCTCCATGTCCCTAAATGCAGAACCATCCGCAGGCATTCGAAGAATGTCATCTCCACTTCTATTTTGTGCATGGTAATCCATAAATGGGACTAAGCTTTCACACCTAAATAATCATTGCATACGTGGAATAATGGGAATATAACAAAGAACCTTGCAAGGCACCTTTTTTCTTAGTTGATCTATTCAATATCTACTGATATGACATTTCGGGCATTTTGTTGCAAATTCTTGTTGTTTATAATATATAATATGATCATTGGCACATGCATCTATCGCTTGATACTCCATTCCAATGTCTTTCATAATGGCACATAAATCTCGGTATGCGCGAGGTAAAATATTTGATGGTGGTAACAAAAATTCACCAATAAATCTACAACAAAAAATAATTTATTCATATAAATAATATTAATGGTACATATTTCATCCTTTATTTACTAGTGATGAACTAACAACAATTAAAATAGATAAAAAAAGATGACATATATTGAATACCTTAACATCTGTGAGATTGCTATGTTTGATAAACCATTCATAACCTTCAAGTTCAACAACAATAATACAATAGAGAGAAGAGTTGTTTGGGAGCTTTCATAAAGGGGCTCATATGCCTTCTCAAGTATAGGTAAATCATGAACATCATCAAAGTCATCTTGATCATTATGATCAGCTGTGCCACTAAATGTGTCATGGATCAATGTATTCGTACCATCATCTTTAACTATGTTTTTTGGTGCATGATCATCTTCTTCCATAGGATCATTAACTTCATTTTTGATACTCACAGCTCCATGTTCATCCGCTTGAAAAACCACATTCTTCGGGCCATGATAATCCATATCATCTACCCTAGGGTGCCCCACCTTTATAATAATGATATTCACAAATAAACCATGATCATGATCAAGTGATTATATATATATATATATAATGTTAAAACGATATAAACATTTACAAATTCAATCAATATAAACACATATAATGGACAACTTAGCAATGGACGATAATCATGCCCCCCTTCAACGTGACCATGTTGCCTACAATGTTTCTCAACTGTTGTGATTAAAAGTCATCTCATCTTTAAGCCCTCACAATTATTGCAAGGACAATAACATTTCCCATCACCCTTTCTTTTCAATCTAGCCCACAATCTATCAAGTGTCTCTTCATTTTGTTATGGACCAATATTATCTAACATGATTTTTCTTTACCAAGATTTACTATTTAGATCTTCAAAAAATGTCAAAATCACACTCCAATAATTTGTATTCATATATAGGTAACATAATCTAATAATTTTGATATTTTACACCAAAAAAATTTGGCATGCAACCACCCCTGCAAAATATAAGATAGTATAAAGTTAATGACCCCAAAAAACACTTTAAAATGCTAATTCCAAAACTTATTAAATTCTAATTTTACTATGATTTCCAACCGTTAAGACTCCTAAAATCAGAATATTGAACTTGATCACAAACTTCCTACAATTATGGAGGTAGCAAGCTAGTAAGAGCAAGTGACCCATTCCCAAAGAGCAACAAGTTGGAATAATTATTGCTAATATCAATACGGACTTATCCTTTTAGTTACTTTAGATCCAATGTGTCACTTCTTATGATGAGCTTATCCCTAGTGCCCTCAACATTGAGAGAGCCCTAATAAAAAACAACAAAAGCATTGGTAAGAGCATGATTAGGGTACAAACCCTAGGCCTCCATAGAAACATAAACAATAACTATAGTGGATTAGTGAGGTTGCAATACTAGAAATATTGAGACATTGTAGGTAATAAAAAAATCTTGCAATCTAAATATTGTAGCCAATAACAAGCACACTATGTAGCTTAGTGACATTTGTAAATGCAACCTACGGTAAGAAGGATGACAGTCACTTGAGATGTGATAGTCAAAAAGAGGTTGAGTAGTGACAAGATAATAAATCTCAAACCTTGCATAGTAAAGTGGAGATTTTAATAGTGAGTTTCCTTACCCCCTTGCTGACCTTAAGGGTTTTTCAAATGCTTTTGGTAGTGTTAGACAAGAAAAATGCAATCAGGGAATGACTGTCCAAATTAAGCAGTAGTGGTAATCATAGGTTCAATGTTTCTTCTTATCCATTAATGTATAATTGAGGTAGTGGATTGCATGTTTGAGCAATTTTTTGAGACTCATCAAATATGGGAGAATAGTGAATAATACCTTGTGGACTATGAAGTAGTGTCAATAAGGTTGAAGGATCTTAAGAACTACAATACCATGAAACAATGAGTCCCCTGTAGTAAGTAGACAGTCTATAGGGAATAGTTTGATTTTATAGAAGGATGCTCATGAAAGAAATCTTCAAGTGATAGTGAGTGAGTTGTTTGAGATTGCAGCTGAGGGTGCAATACCCTATCTTAAAGGAAATTAGCAAAGCAGTAAATGTGCAAGAAAATCAAATCGTACACAACAAATAATTCACAATGTTATCTTGCATAATTCCTTGAGTTTGAAGACAAAAATATAATTCTATCTTCATGATGAAAGTGGTGACCTTAATGGTCAATTACTAGCAACCATGATTTTAAAACATGCTATTGTGCTTATGGAGGCAACATTTTAAGCAAGGCAGTGAGTGGTGGTTTGGAACAATGGCAGGTATGAAGGACTTGCTTTATATGCATACTATGTAATCTAGCTTAAGACACCATTCTTAGAAGAGATTGAAGGTGGATTATGGAACTCAAGGGTTACCATGAAAAGGATTAAAGCAAAGAATGAGATCTATTTAAAAGCCATGGTCATGAAGATATTAAAGATGTCACATGCAATATCCTAGTAGCTGGAGTAATGAATACAGTGCTAAAGAGGATAGTGTGTTGGGGAAGATTTAGGAGATCTCCACATTATCTAATTGCAGGGAAATACATCATTTATTTATTTTTTAATTAAATAAAATCATTCTAAACCTTATATAGGATACATTTATACTTCAAAAGCCTTTGAAGGAATTTGAGATTATGCAAATATATGTCAAGTAACATTCATAAGGCTTAGAAAATATTGATCACTCTCTATAATAGCCCATTAAACATGGGTTGTGCTTGAATGCACTACATAATTGATATAACAAAACCAATCTACATATCAACCAGAGCTATAGGCTCTTTATTGTAGCAAGAGGTAATCACTCTTCGATCATTATATAATTACATCCTAACCCAGTTAAACTTGAGACAACCTGAATGCACCCAATGATGATTGACACCTACATTATACAACCTGAATTAACTACATTATATGAGTGCCTCCATTTCTATCACCACATAGCCACATTAAACTTGGGTCACACATGAAATCATCTTGTATTTGTTATAGCACAACTATGTCACATGACCAATAGAGTTATGGATCACCTAATTATAGTCACAAGAATCTGTTCCTTGGTTGTGATCTTATGGTGATTCCACACAACAAAATATGGACATGAAATTCTCAAAACCCTAAACCTCTAAAAATGAAATCTGATGAGATGTTGCTTTAAAATATGATTTTCAAACCTGGAACTACAAATATGACTTCACAACTCAATTATGTAGAAAGACAATAACTACCCTCAACTTGGCGATATCTTCTTGAATTTTTTTCTTATTTTTCCCAAGAAAATCATCCTTAGTTCTCCACAAACTATCTCAAGTAGAGCAAAACATTGTCACAATAAATCAGGCACGAACTCACTTTTCTTTATGTCGGCCACAATTTGATTTTTTTCTATTTTTCATGTTTGTCGAAAGTTTGATGAAAATGATAGTCGACATTTTGACAAACCCCATGTTCATCAAAATTTTGATGAACGTCAAGGATAAACTTTCAAAAAATTGAAAATTACACATCAAATTTTACAAGCACCCGATGATACATCAAATTATACACATTTTGTTGGACAGTTTTGTCAGATTTTGCAGTCAAATGAGTTAGTGGATGAACTCACGGTATAGTTTCCTTAGGAAATATTGTGGTACTTCACAATTGTTGCATGGTGGGTAATCAAAAACCATGTACCACCTATCCCAAAAAAAAATTGTAATCCCTTAGTGGTGGCACCAATGGATAGGAAACCAATTGACATTGAGGTCAAGATTTTGATTTGGCCATGGGTCGGTGAATAATGAGCACAAATATAATTTTGTAATCTTTTCATCTTTTACTTCTTTATATGATAATCTATCTTGGTAAAAATTAACAGTCGCCTGCCTCTTATCTTGCCAACCACTTAATTTTTTGTTGATTGCATCTACATGTTTTAACATTTCTTTAAGTGAATTTGCAAGTGTTCTTCTTTCCATGGTTGAACCTACTAGATCATTCAACCTCGTGATTAACTCCTCATTTTTTTTTTAATTATTTTCAATTACCCCCATTAAATTTTTTTGAGTGCCAGGAGGATGTTGAGGGATTCATGGAGGAGATTGTTGTTGTGGTTGTTGAACTTGAGGATTTTTTTTATTTTCTTGTTGCTTTGGTTCTTGATGGATTTTAGGAGAGTTTTCAAGAGGGTTGCTAGGATCATTATCATTTCCTATAAATTCAACAAGTGAATATAAAAAACAACCTAAAACTAACAAATTCACAACAAAAAACAAACAATCCTTACCTTTTTGACCTCCTAGTTGACGTGGCAACATCCTGGTGATAAAATAGCAACAAATTGATGAAAAAATGAAAGATTATCTCCTCCCAGAATGTGAGCACACAAGAGAAGGGTTCTTGGCCATGGGCAATAGAAAAAATAGCCAACATAAAAATGAATTCAATTTGCTTTTTTTTTTTTTGTTTTAATAACTTATAACACACTCACATTATAATGTGAGCGTGGAATAAGATCGATGTGGCTGAGCCTTAGGCTTAGTCACACCAAGCCATAACGTGAGTGTTTTATAACATGCTCACATTATAACCTATAAGAATTCTTTTTAAATTTTGGCCGCAATTTTTCCCCTCATCCTTTTTCACTTGCCCTTATGTTCAGTAAAAAATAAAATTTCATTAAAAAATGAAATGAGAAAAAAGGGAAACACCTTGAGGGGAGGTACCCCTTTTTTAGGGGTTTGACACATTTTTCCTATTTCATTAAGGGGGGAGTTTAAATAGATTTGGACAAGATATATAATTGACTTACAAATTAGAAGGTGAGTCAACTTGCCCTTGACCAAGTCTAGAATCTCCTTAAGGATAAAATTCAATAATTCAACTAGCTTAATGATGCAAATGATTGTTTCGATGTAAAAAAAATAGATTTGGAAAGTCACAAAATAAATCAAACTACAAAAATAGACTAAGCAAGACATTGGGCACCTTCGATAAAATTTGAAGCTAAAAAATGGTGGACTAAGTTACCTAGGGTGCCTATGTCTTTTTAAAGAGATTTCATATATGGTTTCATAGTCCTTAGGTGTTAGAGAAAATTTTATGTTTTCCACTTGTCGTACTATCATATCACTGTCAAATATTGAAATAACTGAGTTTCTGTGAATTGTCAAGATGTAGGGTTTGATTGCAACAATAAATAATTGATCTTTAAACTTCCTCCAATATTATTTAGACATGAAACCTACACATTCAAAGAGAGAGGAAGGGTTGCTCTATATAGGGTATTGCCTTAGTCAAACCCCTTGTTAGTGTTTCCAAGTTTTCACAATGGAAATGACAATTATGAAAGACCTATCCTTTTCAGGGATAGGGTTAAATAATGAAAAATAATGATGAATCAACAATGTTCAACAACTCACCAACCTCCAATGGCTTCATACAAATCTCCTCAAGTTTTGAATCTTGCTTGCTTGAATTTCTTAAAGACCTACACAAGTTATTTTTTACACACAATATGATAACATAAAAATGAATAAATTCACACACACTTTGACATGATGTTTGGATCTTGAATTGCTATAGTAAATCACCTTAATTCTCCTCGACTTGCTTGATAATGATCTTGATCTCTAAAATTTCCTCTTAATGCTAGATAGATCTAAAATGATGTAATAACTAAGTATTTATATAAATTTATTATAATTTCCCATAAATTAAATATTGATAGCCAAAAATGGATATTGCAAATTCAAATAATAAATGGCTGCCTCTAAAATATTTGAATTGAAAGCCAAAATAGGGGGACATAAGTGCCCTAGGAATTAGTGTCCTAAACCTATTTTTTTGGAATTAAGAAGTTAGGAGTAAAGTATTAAATGAACACATTTAGTTTTTACTTTCTAATTGTCAAAAAATGGTAAAATCAGCCACATGATGCATATTTTAAGAAATTAGGGGTTCAATTAGGTCAACTTACTTAAGGTGGAGCAAAACATAATTTGAAATTATCAAGGGTGATAATTTACAATGCCACAAAATTAAGAAAGTGAAATGGTATCTTGAGTCTAAGTCAAAAACCTCGAACCAAGACCTATCCCCTAAGTCATATAAGAGTAGAAATTTTTTGAGAGAAGAGGTATTACAAAGTAAAGAGAATGAAGAGTGTATCATAGAAAAAAAGGAAACTTGATTGATTTGGGGAATAATTGATGATAAATTGGACTTAATGAGGCCTTGATTTGGTGTTGTAAGGTGTTTTACACATCCACACTGGGTCTTGGATCCTTGCAAACTAAATAAAATGCATTTATCAATGTCTTGTAAAGGTGTTATAAAAGAATTCAAACATCTCTAGACTTAATGAACCCATTTTTCCTTGATTAAACATTATAAAATGTATTTAATTACATCTTCACATCAATCTAGAAGGCTTGTAAATTAAACATAATTCTAATCTAGTGTTTTAATTTGTCTTACACATTCACATTGGATGTTATGCCTTTATAGGCTAAGTGGATCTCATTTTAGTGTTGTAAAGTGTATTTAATCAAACTTTCACATTGAATTCTATGTCACAAGCCATAATTGACCTTTTCATCATCATTAATAGGCCCCTATGACCCCATATTGTGCATCCCGAGCCATAATTTGATTAGATAACTGACATAGTCATCATATAAACCTGAATTTCTTAGTTCCTGACATTCTAGTTAGCAAAAATAGCCCCTTGTGAGACCTATTCACCACTAGGGGTGAATTCGTCCCATCCAGGTGGGACCCATTCACCTTTTATGGCGAACGAGTCCTATTTGAGCCATTTTTGGGGTTTAAGCAAGAAAAATTAGGTTTTAAGTTTAATTTTTCTCCATGTCAGCCTTAGGGATCCAATTAATTGGAAAATAAGGTATATTTCCTATAAATACAACCTTCTAAGCCCTAATTCATAATTTCTTAACTCATTCATCATTTTCCTTCCACTTCAAGTCAAACAAGCTAGGGTTTTATCATTCCATTCATCAAAATAACTTCCAAAGACATTCAAGGGAAGAATCTTCCTCCATTGCTATAGAAAATCAAGATCAATCATCATGGAAAGGAACTAAATCCATTTTTCATGCTTCATTACATTCTTTCACCATTTTGGTTTAATTGCCTACAAAGGGGTTTGACCAAAGGAAAACCCCCATGCCCTAACATCCAACATTTCTTCTTCTCTTCTTGTGTTTTTTCAGATTTAGGCATCTTGGAGGCTTGGAAATCATTGAATATCAAGTTGAAAAGTTTTTTAGGATATCTCCTTATTGAACAAGTCAAAATATCAACAAAAATTCACCTTCAAGTTCATAAATCAGACTTTTGGAGGTAGACACTTGTCAAGAACCAAAGAGCAGACCGAGGGCTTCTATTTCCACTTTTGTATTTTCAAAAATTCAAAAGTGGACTCATTCACCACTTGCAGTTTTGGATACCCATTTGTCTGAAACAAATTCTAGGATAGTTTCTCATAAGTGGGACAATTCATCCAGAATGGCGAATGGGTCCCATTAGGCCAAATTTTCATTATCAATAAAATTCTAGATGTCATTTCTAGTCTTCATCAAGTTCTTAGGTGCACACTTCTAGTTTCATCCATTTCCATTATAGTTTGCATTCATTTCTAAATGTTCTTGCATATCACAATGTGCTTTCCAACAACTTGTATTTTCTTAGTTTTAACTTAATAATCAATATCTTTCTTTAGTTTTGTGAATTTATAACATTAAATATAGACACATTTCATGCATACTTGAATTAGTCTTGAATGTATACATTGCATTTTGGACTCAATATTTACCCTTTTAGGTGAAAAATAGAAGGAGCATAAAGTATTTGGTTGCCAAAAGCTTTGGTTACAAAGAGAAAAAAAGAAAAGAAGAAGATTGGGAAGAGATACTTGGGAAAGAGTAATTTTACATAAAGTTAGCAAGAGATAATGGTAGAGATTAGAAGATCCACACTGTTAGGAAAGTAAAGAAAGAAAAGGAGGAAAATCATGGTTCTCAAATATCAAAGCTCAAAAAAGAAAAAAGAAAAAAATGGAATAATAAATCAAAATCCCAATATTTGGAAGATATAGAATAGAGGCTATGGAAAATATATTAGTATTAGAATCTTTGTGAGGAAAAAAGGACATTGATGAGGACAATCCAATGTTATTAGACTTTGTATCTTCACTGAAGAAAGAAGTATTGGATTTATACAAATAGAGTTGTACTTGAAGCATGGGAAATTTTGAAATGAAGTAAAACAAGAATTGTTGGAAGAAATTGACACTTTGGATATCCCTAAACAAAGCATTGGAAAAATAATGGACCTAGTGCAAGGGGAAGAAGATTTAGAGAAGGCCTACAGTAAAATCTTTAAGTTTGTCTATCAAAAATTTGAGGATTCTCTAGTAGAAAGACAAAATATTGAATGGTTTGAATCTCTATACTATAGAACCATATAATGCATGAGCCTTAGATGGAATAATATTTAATACTTATATAAACTTGATCACACTTACATGCCACATAGAAGTTTGGACATGACACAAACCCTAGAAAGATGACATCAAAAAAAATATTGAGAAATTACAATTGGAGGTAGAGAAAATAATCATACAAAATGGAATTTGGGAAAGATGAGAAGAAAATAAAGGAAAATATATTTTTTGCATATATTGTGCAAGGGAAGTTCATCTCCAAAATTATTGCCCTAAAGCTCAACAAGAAAGAATCGCATCAACATACATGTAGAATTAAAAATAGTATCGACCAAAATATGCATTATACTATGAAAATTGCTAGTAATGGGATAGTCACCTCATTGAGGATTGTCTTGCAAACCAATTTCAACTCTAGAATATATAAAATCATCCTAATCCAAGATTCCCTATGAACTACAATTGTGATGTAGACATGGATAGAAAAATGTCATATGTTTAGGGACTTGCATAAGGCCTTTCATATGGTGTAGGTTATAGATAACCACCTTGGAGAGATAATATAAATTTTTATGCATTACAAAATAACCCACTATAATATTACATGGGAGATAATAGGCAATTAAACTATAGAGGACGAAGAGGATTCAGTAGAAACAACCACCATAGAAGTAATGCTACATGATATAATTGTGGAAAGATATGCCACTATGCTACAAGGTGTTGGATAGTAAAGAAAAGGAAGTTTCCTTTCTATGGAGATGATTCTCATGACATATTCAAATGCTATAAAGCATGACTTGATATTATCAAAATACAACACACTCCAAAAGTGATGCCTTACAAGATCGTAAAAGAGTTAGGGTAATCAAGAGAATACCACTATGAGGAGTTATAATTTATCAAAGAATGGAACAATGGTCATCTAGTACATCAAATGATGAATATTTTAATGAAGAACAACACATGCAAATCAATAAAAAGAATAACTATAAAACAATGAAGAATAAGGTTACAATACTGATTAGACAAGGAACTGAACTAAGAAAATAAAGAAAGAGAATTTGAAGAAATTAGCGAAGATTTGATTCCAAAAGAAGAGAAGTATGATTAATTATTTCCAAGAAAATAACAGCATGATACGTTAGTAGAAATAGAAAAATAGTAAATTATAAAACAACAAAATGATGACATAAAATGTTTCTCAAAAGAAGAAGTAATGATTGTCAATAAGTTATCCTCTTTGGCCCAATAAAAGGACCTCCTAGTAAATAAAAAACAATTGGGATAATATTAGAAAAAACAAAAACAAAAAATCCATCAACTCACAAAAGACCAAAATTGGAAGAATGGCCCTCTTTTAAATATCTCAAATGTTATTAATACTAAAGCCAAACATGTGATGGTAGATCTATGCGCGGACGTGAAAATTATTTAATCAACCACTTGAGGGAGGTTGGGTAGACCCAATTTAATCACAACACCAATAGAAATCAATTCGATAGATGGCTCTAGCATCAAGAAATTAGGAACATGAAAGAATGCAGAAGTAACAATCAAAGGACAAGCAAATTGCTTATTTTGAGGTTGTTGAGATGAAGGAACCATTTAATCCTTTTAGAGCATCACTAATATTGGGATAGTTTTTCAATTATAATGGGATAGTAGACTCAAGAAAAGAAGAGATATCTTTGGTGAATGACAATAAGATAGTCCACATCCCACTAGGAGAAAAGGAAGATAGAATTTATATATCTAATAAATTGAACAAGAAAGATAGGGGAAGATCTATTAATCCTCTATTCTATCTCAAGGATACCTAGACTAAAAGAAGAAGACCCCAATAGCCTTGGAGAAATTGAACTCGATAGTGAAAATGATAGTACTTATATTGAAGAAGTTATAGATGCATGGATGCAAGAAAAATAGAATTAACTTCTTAAAAGGTATATGGGTTCCAAAAACAATTTATGATAAATAAGAACATAAGTCCTACACAAACTACCACCAACACAAGAAAGATAGAGTAAATATATTGTACCAACAAAAAACCACTAACCAAACAACCTATGGGCATATCCAGACATAAAAGATCAAAATACTCTCTACACTAGAAACTAGTAATCATTTACATCTCAAGTTTCCTTGACTCCATACTATTTTACCTTGTCGATGAATAATGTATTCTTGTAATATGCCTCAATGACATTCAATGTAAGGGTTCTAAGTTTCATTTTTTATGTCTACACCTTATTATAATAAACTAAGTGTATAAACTTGTCAAGGTAGGTAATGAATTCTAGTGGATGGATCATTTTATCACCAAACAATATTAATCCTTATTTTAGTCTTGAAAAATCTAGTAAAGTCTCTTAAGATACCAAAGAGAAAAAAATATATCAAAAATTGAAAGAGAATTTCTTATAATCTGGACCTCATAGGAATATGTTATTCCCATTTGCAAGTTGATGATGAGTTAAACTATATTAACATATCTTAATTACCTCAACTCCATATATTTTTTCCTTACCAACAATGAAGGCATTCTTGTAAAATGTCTCAAGGTGTTTAGTATAAGGGTGTCAAGTTCCATTTGCATTTTACACCTCTTGGTATCAAACCAATTGTGTTGGAATGTAGGGAGGGCTAGAGAATTATAGTTACGGTCTTGTTTTATCATTGAAAGGTACTATTATTTTCAGTCTAGAGCAATCTAGTAGTCTCTTAAGAGATCTAACAAAAAAAATGGTAAACTTTGATGAAAATTTTCTTAAAGTCTATAGCACTTTGGAATGTCAATTTGAACTTATATATTTTGAGTTTGACTACTATATTATATCTTTATTTCCTATATTTTTTATTATTTGACCTTCCCAACAATGAATGTATTTTTCAAAAATATCTCATTGGCATCTAATATAATGGTGATAGGTACCATTTTTTTCTTCATATGCCTCAGAGAACTGAACTGATAGAAAATAACATTGGGGTGGGGTAACAAATTATAATGGAGGCCTCATTTTATCACAATTTAGTCCTAATCCTCTCAATCTATAAAACATGCTTAAATATATTAATAGAACTAAGGGAATAAAATGTAAAATTTTGATGGAATATTCCTTTGAACTCATAGCACATATGAATATTTTCTTTTCACCTACAAGAAAATTTTAGGTCCAACTACAATTAATTATCTCAACATCACCCAACTCCATACTATTTGACCTTATTAAATATTATATCAAGTTTGAAAAGTGCTTCAATGTCATTCAATACAAGGGTAGCATGTACCATTTTATTTCTACACCTTGGGAGATTAAATTGAGGGCACAAATATGTCAAGGTGGGATAGTGACTTCAATAGGATGCCTTTTTTATTAAAGGGTATTAAACCATCCATGGTGTAACTATTTGAGGAGATATTGATAGATAGGGAGTAAAAGATGGAGAGATATGATCATGCTCAAAGAAAATAGATACTATTTAAAAAATTAATAAAATTTGATTGCTTTCATTATGAATCTATTGAAATAAAATAGAAAATGAAAGCATTCAATGATCATGTTCAACATTGAGTATTATTCAAAGCATTAAACCTTATAAGATAAGAATATATATAAAATACTTATATATTCATCTCAATAAGGCCATGAAGGCATACATAATTTAATAGAATTTCACGTGGACAACATTATCTCTTAAACTACAAAATATCATAAATCCATAAAAAAAAATAGTGCAAGTAATATAGTAATATAAATTATCTTAATCTTTGTAGAAAATTCCATGAATAAAAAAATTGACCTCTCTTTTCCTAACTAAAATATAAACCTCAAATGTTTAAATTAGTTGGCTACTTATATCATTTTGATCTCCTAAGCTCCTCTCTATGTTATAACTCAACCTAAATATGTAATATATATAAAATTAGATATTATCCCAATCTCTACAAGAAAAAGACATTATTTTAAAGTGACATAAAAATAATAAGCACAATTTCCACAAACTAGTAGTCCAGTTATTCTTTCTTTTGATACTTAGCATCTTCAAGAAATACATGTCCTTAAATTGTGGTGCTTGCATAAATAAATAAATATAATATATATATATATATATATATATATATATATATATATATATATATATATATATATTCATATGCATGCTTGTGCTAGACACATAGATGATGGGATAATAGGACCAAAACTAATATCTATTATATATATACTATAAGATGTGATGGCTAAACAAATAAACTAAAGAAACAATCATAGGTTCAACTAGAAAATCAAGTACAAATAAATCATCAACAAAATTTAAAAGATATTATAATTATCTACCTTAGTAAATTTAATGTCATAGTTAGCTTTACCAATAGGCATACTAGATGATGGTGTGATGACCACTTGTTCAATTTTTTTTTTTTAAATATTTATTATTATTTTAAATTTAATAATTATGATACATTAAAAATGTATTTCTAACATATATGAGGCCATAAAACATACATAGGTAGAATCCAAATGTCATACCACCCTATGAGTCAAGACCCTAAAATATATAATAATTATATATTATTGTAATACAACTATTTGAATAAAAATAGTTCACATGTTAAAATTAACAATAACTATAAAATATATATTAAAATACCTCTCCATTGTAACCAAAAAAATCACATGCTAAATAGTTAATGATCACCATATTATTTGATATACCACCTTAACTTCTTTTTCATGTTATAAGCTCCTTGTACACATACAATGACAACAACTACACTCATGTGATCTTATACCCTCTCTAGCTTATGGATCATGATCTCGTCTAAGGAATAATTGGTAGAAACTATTAAACATGTGGAATTCCATGTTAGTAGAACTATATTATCTCATTACATGATCATTTATTAAGCCTCAAGACTGGGATTTCTACATGCCATGTTATATAAGGGTGTGTGTGAGGATATCAATTACATAAATAATATGTTGTTGGCAATATGATATAAATGATGGATATTGTTGGTTCATTAATGTCAAAAGGGCATCATAAGGAGGTCAACAAGAAAGATGGTTTGAAGTTACAGAGAAATTCTTAAAAAAATTTAGAAGTTTGGTCTTCAGGCCTCGGGCTTACCTTATACTTCTTGCAAGAAGAAAGGAAAGAGGTAGAGTTTTTATGAAAAGTTAGATCTAGTTTCAGACATCAAACCTCGGGATTACCTTATACTGCTTGCTAGAAAAGGAAGGAGATAGACTATTTTAGCTAAGTTTGATTGGGTTTATGACTTCGGGCTTAAGAATTACACTATACTACAAAAGTTTAGGCTACAAGATTTGGTCATATATTATATAAAATGCCTCAAAGAAATGAATAAAGAATATGTAAAGTCCAAAAGGTGTCAGATTTCAGACTTCAATTATACCTAATATAGTTCATGCACAAAGAAAAAGAAGTTAGTTAATGAGAATTTTGAAAAGTTTTGAGAGTCGAAGGTTAGAGTTAAGGCTTATTCCTTAACATAAATTCAAGTAAGGAGTATGATAGATACCCCAACACTAATTCTTGAAAGGATTTCTAGGATTAGTAGTTGTCGTTAAGGCTTACCCCTTAACAAACAGTTAAGAAAGGCATATGATGAATAACCCATAAACTAATAGCCGAAAGGCTTGAGGGATCATTGTTTAGTAGGAAGGCTTATGCACCTTATCAAAGGGAAGGTAAAAAATAAGGAGGATGATATGTGAAAGGGTTAAGATTTCTAAAACTTGTGAAAGAATATTTTTGGCATCACAGGTCAAAAGGATGGCTTACGCTTTGTCAAAAGGCAAGTGAGAGGTAAGTTAAATGTGTGAACACTGATATCATCATAACTCAAATGATTTTTTGGATTTCAAAGATCAAAGTAATGGATTGCAAAAGGAGTGAAGAATGGTAGAAGGTAAAGGGTAAGGCTAATGGTCGAAACTCAAAAAGCGTAACATAAGTTGGTGAAATAAATAAAGTATTTTTGTCATTTCATAGAAGCTTGGTCGGTCCCAATGTTGACCAGTGTATAAACATGGGAAGATGGCATGTGTATTCAAGGTGAAATCGACAAATTCTTAAGGTGAATTGAGGGAGAGTATTCTCCCTGAGTTTTTTAATTGAAGATCTATGGTCAAGATTTAAAGCAATCACATCCTACAATGGTGTTTTAAAAATTTAGACGGTTGAGCGATAACCATCCAATCATGGTGTGAAGTAAAAAATATATAGCCAACATTTAATGAATTGATCCTGCCAATGTCTAGGTGGAAAAATGGTGAAATCCTAGTTAGTATATGAAAATGTGGTACATAAAATGAAGTAACTACTCTAGCTACATTTTTTTGATGGTTGGAAGAAATAGATGGCACTATCAATGCATAGAAAACTATGAATCGAGAAGAAGTTGATCATGCATATATGGCATTAAATCTAAATCAAATCTAGGACTAAAACATGTTAAAGATAACAAATTCATCGAACAAGGTTTGGTGGTGCATGGCTTGAGGAGTAGAAGTCTTGTTAGTGAAGAAAGAGTGTATAAGAGTTGAGTAGATTATGTGTGTTGTAGAATGATGAAGGGTATGTATATGCTATGAGAAGGAGACCTAGACTAAGTTACAAGAAATATTAGATAGTGTGTGAGGATATGAGACAAAAGAGGAGAGGAAATTCTCGCAGAGTAGAGCTGAATTGAGAAGTTGTAGAATAGGTCTGTGATGGAGAATTGGATTCATTTGAATCACTTATAATCAGGAGTTTGTGGCTCCACAATTTCATTGTAAATCTGATTGGTTGGTTCCATTAGAAGACTAATTCGGTGCTCAGATCAGGTAGTGGGTGCTTCCTTAGAGTTGGTGCCCTTAAATCAAGGGATTGGTGTCTCCTTAGGGTTGGTGCCCTTAGATCAAGGGATTGGTGTCTCCTTAGGGTTGGTTCCCTTAAACATTGTAACCAGCAAGGTTCTATTGTAAGGCTTGATTAGGAAAGTACATCCTAGCAAAATTTCTCATCGTGGTTATTCCCATATTGGGTTTTTCATGCATATCTAATGTTATGTGTGTGTTTATCTCTCTGCATGGTCTTTTAATCTACTTTTATAAGTGTTAAAATATTAGTTTTTTATTTATCTACTAATTCACCCCCCCTTCTCAATAGATAGTTGTGTTCCAATGTATATGGTTCCATGGTTTTGTTAATAATTGAAGGAACTATCACATAATGAATATTTTTTATACTAATATTTTCATTGCATATTGGATTACTAATGATTTTCCACTTTATCCTAGATAGAGCCTTTATCTCTAATAAAAAAATCTCTTATATAAAAATAATTGGATATTTCATAACAAAAAAATCTAATTAAATATGTCTCAAAAAATAGAGGGACATTTCATAGTTGTTGCAAGTAGGTTAGTCAAAAACCATCAACCACCTATCCCAAAAAATAAAAATATCTCATTTTTTGGAAGCTTGGAAGTTTCTAGTGTTTTTATTGATGTCAACACATTGTTGGAAGTTTGGAGTTGTTGGAAGATTTATGGTAGAATTGGGGATATTTTTGGCATTGGAGATTGTTGGTAGTGTTGGTGTTGTTGAAGAATATTGCACTATGTTGATGTCAACCTCTAGTATAGCTTCATGATGAGAAGTTTTGCAGATGTTATAGATGTGTTGAAGAGGTGTTTGTAGTGTTGTTGATGTATTTGGTTCACTTGGTTTCCAATGCTTTTGAGAAAATTTGAATTAAAGATTGTATATTGTGATAGAGGTGCATTCATTTTTGTGCTCTACATTTCTTCATGGTTGAAGATATTCTTGTGTGGTTTAGATTTGATTATTAGAGGTGTTATATCAAGAGTTTCAAGTTTTGAATTGTATGGTAGTGGAAGATTTGTTTGACAAAGTGTCTATCTGTAAAGAAGGTTGTTTTGGAGAAATGAGATTGCTCCATATTTCTCCGTATTGAGGTTTCTTATCTTGTAGATTTGAAAACATGCTTATGTTATTTGTATCTACCTTCACTTGAAATTTAAGGTGTTGAGGTGTTCCACAGGGTTTATTAGTGGGTTGCATGTTTGTACCAATATGTCTGGTTGCGCAGAATAAAAGTGTTCTTCAGTTTTAGGTGGTTTTATTAGTGGTGTTGAATATTTTGATGATGTGGAATATTCTTTGATGTTGTGGTGATTTTCTATGTGGTCCATGAGATGTTTCTAGACATAGAGAGGTGTGTATGTGGTCACTTGTTAGTGTCAGTGCATGTTTGTATGACTTGGTGTGGTAGCATTGATTGCAGAGGTTGTTTGTTGTTTATGGAAGCATAGTGAAGAATGTTAGTCTAGATTTCGATCCTAGTTAACCCTTGGCATTTTCTACCTTCACTTCTTTAAACTGCAAAGGTGCTTGGTGTTGACCTATTTTGTGTTGCACATTGACCTAATTGAGATTGTTTAGGTCATGCATGGTATAAATGCAAGGTGAAACTTGTGTGGGATGTGTGGAAAGTCTGATATGTAAATGTGATCAAGATTGGTGATCTGTGTGGGAGCTTAAATGCTTAAGACTTCCAAATGCAATGAGCAAAAGGTGTCTACATTTTAGTGTGGTTGAAGTTGTTGGAGGTAATGAGTTGAAGGTTGTGGATGGTATAAAGCCACAATGGTGGATTTCTCCTGTTTCCTTGAGAGAGTGAATCTCTTTGTAACAGTATTCTTCTATTCTTATTTCTTCTAGATAGTGAGTCCTTTTGGTAGTGATACTTGTATTCAGTGTAAATTCATATATATGTGACCTAATCCTCATCGTTGTTTTTCCCTTCTTGGTTTTTCCACATAAATCTAGTGTTCTTATGTGTTTGTATTACTATCTCATATGTTTACATTCTTCTAATGCATGATAAGGGTTTAAAGGTTGATACTTGTGTTTGAATGATGTTATTGGATTGAATGTTTCACTTATACAATTGATTCACCCCCCTCTTAGTTGTCCTGTGCATCTAATAATTTTTATCAGAGTTGTGGTTCCTCAAAAGAAGCTTAACGGCTTGAGGTAGATCTCGATGGCACATAGGAAAGTTGGAAAAGCCCCTATATTTGATGGAACGGATTATGCTTAGAAAGCTTGGATGGAGTTCTTTCTAGTTCATGTTGGACTTGGAATCTAGCAATCTATTGAAAAAGGATATACCTTGCCTGCTAATGGTCTAAAAAGTGATGATGAGATCAAGGATTATTAAAGCAATGACAAAGGAAGGAATGTAATCTAGAGCGGTCTTTCTAATTTTGAACTTGGAAAGGTGATAAGTCTAAAATTTCTAAATATATCTAGATAAATTTGCAGAGCATTTATGAAGGAGGTGACAAGGTCAAATAAGCAAAGATGCAAAACTACAAAGCCAAATTTGAAACTCTAATGATTTCTAAAGATGAAGGTATTGCTGCCTACATGCTCATAGTGGATGAAGTTAATAATACCATAAATGGTCTTTGTGGAAAGTTGAAAGAAGGTGAATTTGTGAAAAAGGTATTAAGAACTCTTCCTAAATCTCATAGCCCTAAATTTTATGTTATTGAGGAAGCTTAGAATTTAGATCAATATTCTAAAGATTAGATGTTTGGTACTTTAATTTCTTCTGAATTGAGAGAGTTTGGTAAAGATGCTACAAGTAAGGAAACTACCTTCAAAGTCAAAAAAGTGGGGAAGGATGATGAATTAGATCTAGATTATCTTTATGAGGTGGAAGAAAATTTTGTAAGGATATTGAAAAAGGTCACTAGAAAATACAGAGGTAAGTTACCCTTTAAATGTTTCAATCATAGAAAGATAGGTCATTATGCTTATAAATGTCCAATAAGGTTACCAATGACAAACAAAAGGATCATAAGGGTAAATCTTTCAAGAAGATCTATTATGTTGAAAAAGATAATGGTGAATAGATGATGATGAAGAATCTAAAAATCCTAATGAATATAGTGATGAATGCATGTTCAAGGCTTTAAAAGTTAGAAGTAATTCGACTAATCCTAAAAGATATGTGAAGGAAAGTTCTTTGAAAACAAATCAGAAGGTTGAAGGAACAATGGTGACTACTTTTTCATGCAAGAGAGGAGAGGAATTACTAGATAATTGATAGTGGATGCTCAAATCATATGATAGGTGATAAGAGTAATTTTTTAAAATTTGAAAAGTATGATGGTGGTCTTGTTAAGTTTGGCGATGATACATATGATAAGATTTGTGGAAAAGTTTCAATTAGTTTTTATGGAAAGCATAAAACATATGATGTTTTTTATTTCAAGGGTCTCTAGCATAATCTTCTAAGTGTAGGAGAAATTCGTAGAAGAGGATATAATCTTGTGATTCAAGATGATGGTTGTGTAATTAGAAAATGAAGCTCTCTTACTTTGGTTATTATAGGAACAAGGACAAAAGGTAATGTTTATCAACTCAAAGGTGGTGGTGTTAAGTGCTTTATGTCTCTAATCAATGAAAGGTGGCCATGGCATAGAAGAATGGGTCACATCAATTTTGATAGCCTAGTGAAGATAAGTTCTATTTATGTTGTGATAGATTTTCCAAGGATTACAAAGCCTATCAATACAACATGAAAAGAATGTTAGTTTTGAAAGCAAACAAAGAAGATGTTCAATACTAAAGAATATTCTACCATAGGTCCTTTGGAATTGGTACATACAAACCTATGCGGACCTACTAGAATTAGAAGCTCACATGGTGACAGGTATTTCATTTTATTGATTATCAATGATTATTCTAGGATGACTTGGGTGACATTTATCAAAGAAAAATCAAAGGCTATGGACAAGTTTAATGCATTTAATTCTAGGGTTGAAAATTAAATGGATGTGAAAATCAAGTGCTTAAGGTATGAAAGAGGTGGTGAGTTCACCTCCAATGAGTTTATAGTTTTCGTGAAGAGCATGGGATAAAGAGTCGTTTTCTAGACCCTAGGACTTCTCAACAAAATCGAGTTATAGAAAGGAAGAATATGAAAATTCAAGAAGTATCTAGGACAATGATTCAAATGAAGCAAATCTAATAGATGTATATTGGAGAGAATAAATTTATATTGTAGTCTACATTCTCAACAAAGGTCTAGCAAGAGTGAACAGTTCAAAGAATCCCTATGAGTTATGGTATGGTAAACCTCCTACAATGAAATATTTTAGAGTGTTTAGAAGCAAATGCTATATTAGTAGAGATGAATAAAATTTAGGAAATTTTGATGCAAGATCTGATGAAGGAATCTTCCTTTGATATTTTACAAGAAGCAATGCCTACAAGTGCTATAATAAAGATTGAAAAAGATGGTTAAGAGTGTAAGTATCAAACTTGATGAGCACATAGAAGTTCATTGTTGACAAAAGGTTAAGAATTTCATGAAACCCCTTGCAGTGAAGAAGAAAAAGATGAAGATAAAGAGAAAGAGGTGACAGTTGAAGAGGTGGAAGATCCATAAAAGATCCCTGAAACTCCTAGAAGTATGTGTAAAAGAATCATTTTGAAGATCAAATCATTGGAGATAAGAGCAAAGGTGTGTTGACAAGAAGAAAAGTTGTTATGATAGAAGAAAAGGTAAACCTTTCTTTACTTTTAGAAATAGAACCTAAAATAGTGGCCGAGGCATGTAAAGATGAGAATTGGATCAAATCTATAAAAGAAGAGTTGGAATAGATTGAGAGGAATCAGAATTAGGAGTTGGTCCAAAGACTAGAAAATAAGAATGTGATAGGAATAAAATGATTTTTTAGGAACAATTTAAATTAGGATGGAAAATTTGTTAGAAATAAGGATAGACTTGTGTGTAAGGGCTACTCACAAGTAGAAGGTATAGATTTTGAAGAGACTTTTTCTCTAGTGGCAAGAATGGAAGCTATTAGGACATTTCTTGATTTTGTAGCTCATAAAGATTTTAAAGTATATTAGATGGATGTGGAGTCTACATTCTTGAATGGTGAGTTGGAAGAAGAGGTATATATTGAAAAACTAGAAGGTTTTCAATTTTTAGATAATGGTGATATGGTCTGTAGATTGAAGAAAGCATTATATGGACTCAAACAAGCTCCTAGAGCTTAGTATGCAAGATTAGACTGGTACTTGCTCTAGTGAGGATTCAAAAAAGGCACTACAAATAATAATATTTACTTCAAGGTTGAGGGAGAACAAATCCTTATTGTGGTAGTATATGTTGATGGCATAATCTTTGGAGGAAATGAAGTTATGTGCAAGAAGTTTGCAGAAGAGATGCAAAAAGAATTTGAAATGTCAATGTGTGGGGAGATAAATTTCTTACTTGGGCTACAAATCATTCAATCAGAGAAAGGATATTTATTTTGCAATCAAATTATGTTAAGGAAAATTTTAAGAAGTCTAGACTGGAGGACTCTAAATTGGTATGTGCTCTTATGGTTACTAGTTGTAAGTTGAGCAAGAATGATGAATCTTCAAGGACAAATCAGTGCAAGTCTAGATCAATGACTGGTGGGCTATTATATCTAACTACACTACTAGATTGGATATCATGCATTCAATTTATCTTGTGGAAATATTTCAAGAAGATCCTAGAGAATCACATGTGGTATCAGTAAAGAGGATACTTAGATACTTGAAGGGAACTCTAGGCTATGGATTGAGGTACCCAAAGAATACTGATTTCTCCTTAACTGCATACCTAGGTGCAAATTGGGTAGGATGTATAGATGACATAAGAAGTAAAAGTTGTGGTGATTTATTTCTTGGAAGAATATTAGTTTGAAGGTTGAGTAAGGAAGATTTAGTGTTATTATCTATTGTTGAGGTAAAGTATATTGTAGCAACATCATGTTGCATACATGTGCAGTGGATGAAGTAAACATTGAAGGATATCAGAGTATCATATGATGAACCTATTTTTATCTTATGTGACAATACAAGTTCCATTAATATCTCAAAGAACCCTATAATTCATCCAAAAACAAAGCATATGTCAATCTGGTATCACTTCTTGAGAGAGAAAGTTGTAGAGAATGAGGTGAAATTGGAGTATGTTCCTACTAAGGATAAATTTGCAATTATTTTATAAAGGCTATTCCTAAAGATACTTTTGAGTATCTCAAGTAGAACATAGGGATTATTTCCCCTCCTTTAAATTAGATTCATAAGTGTGTGCATCTATCTAGGTGAGCATTTAAGATCATTCTTACCAGTCCTAGACTAATGTTGAAGGATACCTCTCAGGGGGAGTAGGTAGTGGTATTGTTGGTTGGTGTAGTTAGTTTAATAGGATCTTATGTCCCTAAGGGGGAGAGTGCAAACACATGAGAGGAGTGGAGACAGAGTAGTTTCTTGCTAGTGCTATCTAAAGAAAAGTGTGCAAGTGTTGTTAAAGGAGAGCATAAAAGAAAATTTTCTATGCAGGTGTTGTCCCTTTGAGGAAGCAAAAATACAGATGGAGAGTGTAGTAAGAAGAAGTGAAGCACAGGTGTTGACTAATGTAAATTATGTAGGAAAGAGAGAGTTGGTTGATTTTATGGCTCTTTTCAATTGATGTCAAAGGGGGAGAGAATTGGTTGAAAAACCATAGTGCAAGAGAGTATTGTGCAGGAAAATATATGGTCTAAAATACACATGAGGAGAGAGTGTTCATGAGAGAATGAGAGAATGAAGAAATCCTTGAGTAGGGGGAGAAGAATTATATGGATTAGAGGTTAAAGGGGTAGTTTCAAGATTAAGAGATGCCAATGAGTGGGGGTACTAGTTACTTATTTCAGAGTTGAACATATTGGTTGCTTCTATTATTGATTTTTTTTAGAGTTAGTGTTTCCATCAATGAAAAAGGGGGAGATTGTTGGAAGCTTTGAAGTTGATGGTGTTATCATTGATGTCAACACATTGTTGGAATTTTGGAGTTGTTGGAAGATTGAGCTAGTATAGTTGGGGAGATTGTTAGCATTGGAGATTGCTAGAAGTGTTGGTGTTGTTGAAGAGTATTGCACTATGTTATCTTGATGTCAACCTTTAGTGTAGTACCATGATGAGAAGAGTTGTAGATGTTGTAAGTGAATTGAAGAGGTGTTTGTAGTGTGACAAAGGTGTGTTCAGTGTTGTGCTCCACATTTCTTCATGATTGAAGATATTCTTGTGTGGTTTGGATGTGATGATTAGAGGTTTTCAAAGGTTTGATATCTAGAGTTTCAAGCTTTAGATCATGTGGTAATGGAAGATATGTTTAACAATGTGTTTTTCTATAAAGAAGGTTCTCTGGGAGAAATGAGATTTCTTTGTATTTCTCCTTGTTTAGTTTTCTTGTCTTGTGGATTTGGGAACATCCTTATATTGTTTGTATATACCTTCTCTTGAAGTTTTAGGTGTTGAGGTGTTCCACAAGGTTAGTTAGTGAGTTGTATGTCTATGCCAATATGTCTAGTTGCACAAAATGAAAGTGTTCTTTAGTTTTAGGTAGTTGCGTCAGTGGTGTAGAATATTCTAATGATGTGGAATATTCCTATATGTTGTGGATATTTTATATGTGGTCTATGAGATACCTCTAGACTTGGAGAGGTGTGTACATGTGGTCACTTGTTAGTGTTAGTGCAGGTTTGGCTGACCTAGCATGCTAGTGCTAATTGTAGAGGTTGTCTATTATTTTTGAAAGCATGAAAAATGTGTTAGTGTTGATTTGGGTCCTATTTATCCCTTGACATGGGATGTATTCTCTCCTCTCCACCACAAAAGTGTTTAGTGTTGGCTATTTTTTGGTGTTGCACGCATGAGGTGCATATGTTTAATTGAGGCTGACCTAATTGAGATTGTTTAGGTTTCAGATGGTATAAATTAAAGGTGAAGCTTGTATGAGATGTGTGGCAAGTCTGAGATGCAAATGTGATCAAGAGTGGTAATTTGTGTGTGAACTTAATTGCTTAAGACTTCTAGATGTAGTGAGTAGATGGTTTCTACATTATGTGTGCTTGAAGTTGTTGGAAGCAATGAGCCAAATATTGTAGATGGCATAAGGTTGCAACGATGGATTTCCACTATTTCCTTGAGATAGTAAATCTCTTTGTAACACTCTTCTTCTATTATTATGTCTTTCAAATAGTGATTCCTTTTAGCAGTTAGCATTTCTTCTTTTTCGAGGTAGTGAGTCCTTGGTAGTGAGCCTACATGTATTCAGTGTTGGAATTCATATATATGTGAGCTAATTCTCACAAAGGGTTTTCCCTTGTTGGGTTTTCCACGTAAATCTGGTGTTCTTATGTGTTTGGTTGTGTTTGCATTACTATTTAATATGTTTATATTTTCTTAATGCATGATAAGGGTTTAAAGGTTGATGAGGGTTTGAATGATATTGAGGGATTGAATATTATAAGTATACAAATAACTCACACCCCTCTTAGTTGTGGTATGCATCTAATTGTTCAATAGATAGGGAATTTCTTCAATGTCATGATAATGTGTGTATTAGTTTTAGGTCAATAAAAAATCATAATTTTAGCCTTTTCTTGTATGCTTTTATTTTAGCTCAGTATATTATAATTTTTTCACATAAAATTTATGATGTCCATCTCCATGAGTTTTCATTGAAAAATTTGACCCATCACTAAGTCAACTTGCTTCATCATTGATTCCAGTGATGAAGAAAGTGATGCATATTGAGGTCTTAATAGCAAACCATTTACTGCCAAGACTAATTCTATCATTTGAATTTTGTTTTTTTCAAATATTACCCTAATAACTCATCTTTTCTTCTCTAAGATTTGTTGGAATTAATAGAGGATATTTAAGTGATGGAAGGTTCTCTTTAGGTATTTATTTTTCTATTTTTATTTTTGGATTAAGGTTTAGAGGACTTAGTATAAAAATAGGAATACATTCTAAAATATAAATAATATAAAAATATAAACAAGATTCAAGATTAAAAAAGATACATCTTGACCATATACCTCTCTTATGACATGAGATTGAAAGAAAAAAAATTAAAAGCACGGTAATCCATTGAGATATTGAAAATGTGATCACATTTTGCCTCCTCTGCAACAATAGGCCACAATATAAGCAAAAATGTTTTGGGATTTCACTATTAACATGGGGCATATCTTTGCTTAATTAAACTCATAGTATGAGCATGCCATTACATTTTTTAGTATATGTATGTCATATAAAATTATTATACTATATAATATGTGTACATTATGTATTGGCATTTACTAAGCTGTAACACATGCATATAAAATCTAACATCATCACATTATTTTTATTTTTCTAATTTGATTATTTTTTTGACCACAATTTATTGTACTCACTTCATCAGATGAAACTACATTAATAAATTGAAATGAATGATTATCAATGTTAATAAGGTCCCATAAAGATTTGATGGTGGAGTCTCATCCCTTGTAAGCCGAAATGTGATTACCATTTAGGAAATAGAAAGGTGACAACGTGAAGATGACCTATACCATGATTGCTACAAAAAATGAATAATTTGTCATATTCCATGATAAATAATTGAAATAAAATTAGAAAATTTCACTTATTACAAACTAAGAACATATAAGGACAAAAAAAGGGTTGAGTCTCTAGCAAAAAATATTTGCTTATGAATTCTATCAAATATCAAACATTTTAGGAGATAAAATCCATTGGCAACAGC
>VDFB02384268.1:65431-111701 GCA_007258455.2 Sequoia sempervirens
GCTAAATAGTTAATGATCACCATATTATTTGATATACCACCTTAACTTCTTTTTCATGTTATAAGCTCCTTGTACACATACAATGACAACAACTACACTCATGTGATCTTATACCCTCTCTAGCTTATGGATCATGATCTCGTCTAAGGAATAATTGGTAGAAACTATTAAACATGTGGAATTCCATGTTAGTAGAACTATATTATCTCATTACATGATCATTTATTAAGCCTCAAGACTGGGATTTCTACATGCCATGTTATATAAGGGTGTGTGTGAGGATATCAATTACATAAATAATATGTTGTTGGCAATATGATATAAATGATGGATATTGTTGGTTCATTAATGTCAAAAGGGCATCATAAGGAGGTCAACAAGAAAGATGGTTTGAAGTTACAGAGAAATTCTTAAAAAAATTTAGAAGTTTGGTCTTCAGGCCTCGGGCTTACCTTATACTTCTTGCAAGAAGAAAGGAAAGAGGTAGAGTTTTTATGAAAAGTTAGATCTAGTTTCAGACATCAAACCTCGGGATTACCTTATACTGCTTGCTAGAAAAGGAAGGAGATAGACTATTTTAGCTAAGTTTGATTGGGTTTATGACTTCGGGCTTAAGAATTACACTATACTACAAAAGTTTAGGCTACAAGATTTGGTCATATATTATATAAAATGCCTCAAAGAAATGAATAAAGAATATGTAAAGTCCAAAAGGTGTCAGATTTCAGACTTCAATTATACCTAATATAGTTCATGCACAAAGAAAAAGAAGTTAGTTAATGAGAATTTTGAAAAGTTTTGAGAGTCGAAGGTTAGAGTTAAGGCTTATTCCTTAACATAAATTCAAGTAAGGAGTATGATAGATACCCCAACACTAATTCTTGAAAGGATTTCTAGGATTAGTAGTTGTCGTTAAGGCTTACCCCTTAACAAACAGTTAAGAAAGGCATATGATGAATAACCCATAAACTAATAGCCGAAAGGCTTGAGGGATCATTGTTTAGTAGGAAGGCTTATGCACCTTATCAAAGGGAAGGTAAAAAATAAGGAGGATGATATGTGAAAGGGTTAAGATTTCTAAAACTTGTGAAAGAATATTTTTGGCATCACAGGTCAAAAGGATGGCTTACGCTTTGTCAAAAGGCAAGTGAGAGGTAAGTTAAATGTGTGAACACTGATATCATCATAACTCAAATGATTTTTTGGATTTCAAAGATCAAAGTAATGGATTGCAAAAGGAGTGAAGAATGGTAGAAGGTAAAGGGTAAGGCTAATGGTCGAAACTCAAAAAGCGTAACATAAGTTGGTGAAATAAATAAAGTATTTTTGTCATTTCATAGAAGCTTGGTCGGTCCCAATGTTGACCAGTGTATAAACATGGGAAGATGGCATGTGTATTCAAGGTGAAATCGACAAATTCTTAAGGTGAATTGAGGGAGAGTATTCTCCCTGAGTTTTTTAATTGAAGATCTATGGTCAAGATTTAAAGCAATCACATCCTACAATGGTGTTTTAAAAATTTAGACGGTTGAGCGATAACCATCCAATCATGGTGTGAAGTAAAAAATATATAGCCAACATTTAATGAATTGATCCTGCCAATGTCTAGGTGGAAAAATGGTGAAATCCTAGTTAGTATATGAAAATGTGGTACATAAAATGAAGTAACTACTCTAGCTACATTTTTTTGATGGTTGGAAGAAATAGATGGCACTATCAATGCATAGAAAACTATGAATCGAGAAGAAGTTGATCATGCATATATGGCATTAAATCTAAATCAAATCTAGGACTAAAACATGTTAAAGATAACAAATTCATCGAACAAGGTTTGGTGGTGCATGGCTTGAGGAGTAGAAGTCTTGTTAGTGAAGAAAGAGTGTATAAGAGTTGAGTAGATTATGTGTGTTGTAGAATGATGAAGGGTATGTATATGCTATGAGAAGGAGACCTAGACTAAGTTACAAGAAATATTAGATAGTGTGTGAGGATATGAGACAAAAGAGGAGAGGAAATTCTCGCAGAGTAGAGCTGAATTGAGAAGTTGTAGAATAGGTCTGTGATGGAGAATTGGATTCATTTGAATCACTTATAATCAGGAGTTTGTGGCTCCACAATTTCATTGTAAATCTGATTGGTTGGTTCCATTAGAAGACTAATTCGGTGCTCAGATCAGGTAGTGGGTGCTTCCTTAGAGTTGGTGCCCTTAAATCAAGGGATTGGTGTCTCCTTAGGGTTGGTGCCCTTAGATCAAGGGATTGGTGTCTCCTTAGGGTTGGTTCCCTTAAACATTGTAACCAGCAAGGTTCTATTGTAAGGCTTGATTAGGAAAGTACATCCTAGCAAAATTTCTCATCGTGGTTATTCCCATATTGGGTTTTTCATGCATATCTAATGTTATGTGTGTGTTTATCTCTCTGCATGGTCTTTTAATCTACTTTTATAAGTGTTAAAATATTAGTTTTTTATTTATCTACTAATTCACCCCCCCTTCTCAATAGATAGTTGTGTTCCAATGTATATGGTTCCATGGTTTTGTTAATAATTGAAGGAACTATCACATAATGAATATTTTTTATACTAATATTTTCATTGCATATTGGATTACTAATGATTTTCCACTTTATCCTAGATAGAGCCTTTATCTCTAATAAAAAAATCTCTTATATAAAAATAATTGGATATTTCATAACAAAAAAATCTAATTAAATATGTCTCAAAAAATAGAGGGACATTTCATAGTTGTTGCAAGTAGGTTAGTCAAAAACCATCAACCACCTATCCCAAAAAATAAAAATATCTCATTTTTTGGAAGCTTGGAAGTTTCTAGTGTTTTTATTGATGTCAACACATTGTTGGAAGTTTGGAGTTGTTGGAAGATTTATGGTAGAATTGGGGATATTTTTGGCATTGGAGATTGTTGGTAGTGTTGGTGTTGTTGAAGAATATTGCACTATGTTGATGTCAACCTCTAGTATAGCTTCATGATGAGAAGTTTTGCAGATGTTATAGATGTGTTGAAGAGGTGTTTGTAGTGTTGTTGATGTATTTGGTTCACTTGGTTTCCAATGCTTTTGAGAAAATTTGAATTAAAGATTGTATATTGTGATAGAGGTGCATTCATTTTTGTGCTCTACATTTCTTCATGGTTGAAGATATTCTTGTGTGGTTTAGATTTGATTATTAGAGGTGTTATATCAAGAGTTTCAAGTTTTGAATTGTATGGTAGTGGAAGATTTGTTTGACAAAGTGTCTATCTGTAAAGAAGGTTGTTTTGGAGAAATGAGATTGCTCCATATTTCTCCGTATTGAGGTTTCTTATCTTGTAGATTTGAAAACATGCTTATGTTATTTGTATCTACCTTCACTTGAAATTTAAGGTGTTGAGGTGTTCCACAGGGTTTATTAGTGGGTTGCATGTTTGTACCAATATGTCTGGTTGCGCAGAATAAAAGTGTTCTTCAGTTTTAGGTGGTTTTATTAGTGGTGTTGAATATTTTGATGATGTGGAATATTCTTTGATGTTGTGGTGATTTTCTATGTGGTCCATGAGATGTTTCTAGACATAGAGAGGTGTGTATGTGGTCACTTGTTAGTGTCAGTGCATGTTTGTATGACTTGGTGTGGTAGCATTGATTGCAGAGGTTGTTTGTTGTTTATGGAAGCATAGTGAAGAATGTTAGTCTAGATTTCGATCCTAGTTAACCCTTGGCATTTTCTACCTTCACTTCTTTAAACTGCAAAGGTGCTTGGTGTTGACCTATTTTGTGTTGCACATTGACCTAATTGAGATTGTTTAGGTCATGCATGGTATAAATGCAAGGTGAAACTTGTGTGGGATGTGTGGAAAGTCTGATATGTAAATGTGATCAAGATTGGTGATCTGTGTGGGAGCTTAAATGCTTAAGACTTCCAAATGCAATGAGCAAAAGGTGTCTACATTTTAGTGTGGTTGAAGTTGTTGGAGGTAATGAGTTGAAGGTTGTGGATGGTATAAAGCCACAATGGTGGATTTCTCCTGTTTCCTTGAGAGAGTGAATCTCTTTGTAACAGTATTCTTCTATTCTTATTTCTTCTAGATAGTGAGTCCTTTTGGTAGTGATACTTGTATTCAGTGTAAATTCATATATATGTGACCTAATCCTCATCGTTGTTTTTCCCTTCTTGGTTTTTCCACATAAATCTAGTGTTCTTATGTGTTTGTATTACTATCTCATATGTTTACATTCTTCTAATGCATGATAAGGGTTTAAAGGTTGATACTTGTGTTTGAATGATGTTATTGGATTGAATGTTTCACTTATACAATTGATTCACCCCCCTCTTAGTTGTCCTGTGCATCTAATAATTTTTATCAGAGTTGTGGTTCCTCAAAAGAAGCTTAACGGCTTGAGGTAGATCTCGATGGCACATAGGAAAGTTGGAAAAGCCCCTATATTTGATGGAACGGATTATGCTTAGAAAGCTTGGATGGAGTTCTTTCTAGTTCATGTTGGACTTGGAATCTAGCAATCTATTGAAAAAGGATATACCTTGCCTGCTAATGGTCTAAAAAGTGATGATGAGATCAAGGATTATTAAAGCAATGACAAAGGAAGGAATGTAATCTAGAGCGATCTTTCTAATTTTGAACTTGGAAAGGTGATAATTCTAAAATTTCTAAATATATCTAGATAAATTTGCAGAGCATTTATGAAGGAGGTGACAAGGTCAAATAAGCAAAGATGCAAAACTACAAAGCCAAATTTGAAACTCTAATGATTTCTAAAGATGAAGGTATTGTTGCCTACATGCTCATAGTGGATGAAGTTATTAATACCATAAATGGTCTTTGTGGAAAGTTGAAAGAAGGTGAATTTGTGAAAAAGGTATTAAGAACTCTTCCTAAATCTCATAGCCCTAAATTTTATGTTATTGAGGAAGATTAGAATTTAGATCAATATTCTAAAGATTAGATGTTTGGTACTTTAATTTCTTCTGAATTGAGAGAGTTTGGTAAAGATGCTACAAGTAAGGAAACTACCTTCAAAGTAAAAAAAGTGGGGAAGGATGATGAATTAGATCTAGATTATCTTTATGAGGTGGAAGAAAATTTTGTAAGGATATTGAAAAAGGTCACTAGAAAACATAGAGGTAAGTTACCCTTTAAATGTTTCAATCATAGAAAGATAGGTCATTATGCTTATAAATGTCCAATAAGGTTACCAATGACAAACAAAAGGATCATAAGGGTAAATCTTTCAAGAAGATCTATTATGTTGAAAAAGATAATGGTGAATAGATGATGATGAAGAATCTAAAAATCCTAATGAATATAGTGATGAATGCATGTTCAGGGCTTTAAAAGTTAGAAGTAATTCGACTAATCCTAAAAGATATGTGAAGGAAAGTTCTTTGAAAACAAATAAGAAGGTTGAAGGAACAATGGTGACTACTTTTTCATGCAAGAGAGGAGAGAAATTACTAGATAATTGATAGTGGATGCTCAAATCATATGATAGGTGATAAGAGTAATTTTATAAAATTTGAAAAGTATGATGGTGGTCTTGTTAAGTTTGGAAATGATACATATGATAAGATTTGTGGAAAAGCTTCAATTAGTTTTGATGGAAAGCATAAAACATATGATGTTTTTTATTTCAAGGGTCTCTAGCATAATCTTCTAAGTGTAGGAGAAATTCATAGAAGAGGATATAATCTTGTGATTCAAGATGATGGTTGTGTAATTAGAAAACGAAACTCTCGTACTTTGGTTATTATAGGAACAAGGACAAAAGGTAATGTTTATCAACTCAAAGGTGGTGGTGTTAAGTGCTTTATGTCTCTAATCAATGAAAGGTGGCCATGGCATAGAAGAATGGGTCACATCAATTTTGATAGCCTAGTGAAGATAAGTTCTATTTATGTTGTGATAGATTTTCCAATGATTACAAAGCCTATCAATACAACATGAAAAGAATGTTAGTTTTGAAAGCAAACAAGGAAGATGTTCAATACTAAAGAATATTCTACCATAGGTCCTTTGGAATTGGTACATACAAACCTATGCGGACCTACTAGAATTAGAAGCTCACATGGTGACAGGTATTTCATTTTATTGACTATCAATGATTATTCTAGGATGACTTGGGTGACATTTATCAAAGAAAAATCAAAGGCTATGGATAGGTTTAATGCATTTAATTCTAAGGTTGAAAATTAAATGGATGTGAAAATCAAGTGCCTAAGGTATGAAAGAGGTGGTGAGCTCACCTCCAATGAGTTTATAGTTTTCGTGAAGAGCATGGGATAAAGAGGCATTTTCTAGACCCTAGGACTTCTAAACAAAATCGAGTTATAGAAAGGAAGAATATGAAAATTCAAGAAGTATCTAGGACAATGATTCAAATGAAGCAAATCTAATAGATGTATATTAGAGAGAATAAATTTATATTGTAGTCTACATTCTCAACAAAGGTCTAGCAAGAGTGAATAGTTCAGAGAATCCCTATGAGTTATGGTATGGTAAACCTCCTACTATGAAATATTTTAGAGTGTTTAGAAGCAAATGCTATATTATTAGAGATGAATAAAATTTAGGAAATTTTGATGCAAGATCTAATGAAGGAATCTTCCTTTGATATTTTACAAGAAGCAATGCCTACAAGTGCTATAATAAAGATTGAAAAAGATGGTTAAAATTGTAAGTATCAAACTTGATGAACGCATAGAAGTTCATTGTTGACAGAAGGTTAAGAATTTTATGAAACCCCTTGTAGTGAAGAAGAAAAAGATGAAGATAAAGAGAAAGAGGTGATAGTTGAAGAGGAGGAAGATCCATAAAAGATCCCTGAAACTCCTAGAAGTATGTGTAAAAGAATCATTTTGAAGATCAAATCATTGGAGATAAGAGCAAAGGTGTGTTGACAAGAAGAAAAGTTGTTATGATAGAAGAACAGGTAAACCTTTCTTTACTTTTAGAAATAGAACCTAAAATAGTGGCCGAGGCATGTAAAGATGAGAATTGGATCAAATCTATATAAGAAGAGTTGGAATAGATTGAGAGGAATCGGAATTGGGAGTTGGTCCAAAGACTAGAAAATAAGAATGTGATAGGAACAAAATGATTTTTTAGGAATAATTTAAATGAGGATGGAAAATTTGTTAGAAATAAGGATAGACTTGTGTGTAAGGGCTACTCACAAGTAGAAGGTATAGATTTTGAAGAGACTTTTTCTCTAGTGGCAAGAATGGAAGCTATTAGGACATTTCTTGATTTTGTAGCTCATAAAGATTTCAAAGTATATTAGATGGATGTGGAGTCTACATTCTTGAATGGTGAGTTGGAAGAAGAGGTATATATTGAACAACTAGAAGGTTTTCAATTTTTAGATAATGGTGATATGGTCTGTAGATTGAAGAAAGCATTATATGGACTCAAACAAGCTCCTAGAGCTTGGTATGCAAGATTAGACTAGTACTTGCTCTAGTGAGGATTCAAAAAAGGCACTACAAATAATAATATTTACTTCAAGGTTGAGGGAGAACAAATCCTTATTGTGGTAGTATATGATGATGGCATAATCTTTGGAGGAAATGAAGGTATGTGCAAGAAGTTTGTAGAAGAGATGCAAAAAGAATTTGAAATGTCAATGTGTGAGGAGATAAATTTCTTACTTGGGCTACAAATCATTCAATCAGAGAAAGGATATTTATTTTGCAATCAAATTATGTTAAGAAATTTTTTAAGAAGTCTAGAATGGAGGACTCTAAATTTTTATGTGCTCTTATGGTTACTAGTTGTAAGTTGAGCAAGAATGATGAATCTTCAAGGACAAATCAGTTCAAGTCTAGATCAATGACTAGTGGGCTATTATATCTAACTACACTACTAGATTGGATATCATGCATTCAATTTGTCTTGTGGAAATATTTCAAGAAGATCCTAGAGAATCACATGTGGTATCAGTAAAGAGGATACTTAGATACTTGAAGGGAACTCTAGGCTATGGATTGAGGTACCTAAAGAATACTGATTTCTCCTTAAGTGCATACATAGATGCAAATTGGGTAGGATGTATAGATGACATAAGAAGTAAAAGTTGTGGTGATTTATTTCTTGGAAGAATATTAGTTTGAAGGTTGAGTAAGGAATATTTAGTGTTATTATCTATTGTTGAGGCAAAGTATATTGTAGCAACATCATGTTGCATACATGTGTAGTGGATGAAGTAAACATTGAAGGATATCAGAGTATCATATGATGAACCTATTTTTATCTTATGTGACCATACAAGTTCCATTAATATCTCAAAGAATCCTATAATTCATCCAAAAACAAAGCATATGTCAATCTGGTATCACTTCTTGAGAGAGAAAGTTGTAGAGAATGAGGTGAAATTGGAGTATGTTCCTACTAAGGATAAATTTGCAATTTTTTTATAAAGGCTATTCCTAAAGATACTTTTGAGTATCTCAAGTAGAAGATAGGGATTATTTCCCCTCTAAATTAGATGCATAAGTGTGTGCATCTGTCTAGGTGAGCATTTAGGATCATTCTTACCAGTCCTGGACTGATGTTGAAGGATAACTCTCAGGGGGAGTAGGTAGTGGTATTGTTGGTTGGTGTAGTTAGTTTAATAGGATCTTATGTCCCTAAGGGGGAGAGTGCAAACACATGAGAGGAGTGGAGACAGAGTAGTTTCTTGCTAGTGCTATCTAAAGAAAAGTGTGCAAGTGTTGTTAAAGGAGAGCATAAAAGAAAATTTTCTATGCAGGTGTTGTCCCTTTGAGGAAGCAAAAATACAGATGGAGAGTGTAGTAAGAAGAAGTGAAGCACAGGTGTTGACTAATGTAAATTATGTAGGAAAGAGAGAGTTGGTTGATTTTATGGCTCTTTTCAATTGATGTCAAAGGGGGAGAGAATTGGTTGAAAAACCATAGTGCAAGAGAGTATTGTGCAGGAAAATATATGGTCTAAAATACACATGAGGAGAGAGTGTTCATGAGAGAATGAGAGAATGAAGAAATCCTTGAGTAGGGGGAGAAGAATTATATGGATTAGAGGTTAAAGGGGTAGTTTCAAGATTAAGAGATGCCAATGAGTGGGGGTACTAGTTACTTATTTCAGAGTTGAACATATTGGTTGCTTCTATTATTGATTTTTTTTAGAGTTAGTGTTTCCATCAATGAAAAAGGGGGAGATTGTTGGAAGCTTTGAAGTTGATGGTGTTATCATTGATGTCAACACATTGTTGGAATTTTGGAGTTGTTGGAAGATTGAGCTAGTATAGTTGGGGAGATTGTTAGCATTGGAGATTGCTAGAAGTGTTGGTGTTGTTGAAGAGTATTGCACTATGTTATCTTGATGTCAACCTTTAGTGTAGTACCATGATGAGAAGAGTTGTAGATGTTGTAAGTGAATTGAAGAGGTGTTTGTAGTGTGACAAAGGTGTGTTCAGTGTTGTGCTCCACATTTCTTCATGATTGAAGATATTCTTGTGTGGTTTGGATGTGATGATTAGAGGTTTTCAAAGGTTTGATATCTAGAGTTTCAAGCTTTAGATCATGTGGTAATGGAAGATATGTTTAACAATGTGTTTTTCTATAAAGAAGGTTCTCTGGGAGAAATGAGATTTCTTTGTATTTCTCCTTGTTTAGTTTTCTTGTCTTGTGGATTTGGGAACATCCTTATATTGTTTGTATATACCTTCTCTTGAAGTTTTAGGTGTTGAGGTGTTCCACAAGGTTAGTTAGTGAGTTGTATGTCTATGCCAATATGTCTAGTTGCACAAAATGAAAGTGTTCTTTAGTTTTAGGTAGTTGCGTCAGTGGTGTAGAATATTCTAATGATGTGGAATATTCCTATATGTTGTGGATATTTTATATGTGGTCTATGAGATACCTCTAGACTTGGAGAGGTGTGTACATGTGGTCACTTGTTAGTGTTAGTGCAGGTTTGGCTGACCTAGCATGCTAGTGCTAATTGTAGAGGTTGTCTATTATTTTTGAAAGCATGAAAAATGTGTTAGTGTTGATTTGGGTCCTATTTATCCCTTGACATGGGATGTATTCTCTCCTCTCCACCACAAAAGTGTTTAGTGTTGGCTATTTTTTGGTGTTGCACGCATGAGGTGCATATGTTTAATTGAGGCTGACCTAATTGAGATTGTTTAGGTTTCAGATGGTATAAATTAAAGGTGAAGCTTGTATGAGATGTGTGGCAAGTCTGAGATGCAAATGTGATCAAGAGTGGTAATTTGTGTGTGAACTTAATTGCTTAAGACTTCTAGATGTAGTGAGTAGATGGTTTCTACATTATGTGTGCTTGAAGTTGTTGGAAGCAATGAGCCAAATATTGTAGATGGCATAAGGTTGCAACGATGGATTTCCACTATTTCCTTGAGATAGTAAATCTCTTTGTAACACTCTTCTTCTATTATTATGTCTTTCAAATAGTGATTCCTTTTAGCAGTTAGCATTTCTTCTTTTTCGAGGTAGTGAGTCCTTGGTAGTGAGCCTACATGTATTCAGTGTTGGAATTCATATATATGTGAGCTAATTCTCACAAAGGGTTTTCCCTTGTTGGGTTTTCCACGTAAATCTGGTGTTCTTATGTGTTTGGTTGTGTTTGCATTACTATTTAATATGTTTATATTTTCTTAATGCATGATAAGGGTTTAAAGGTTGATGAGGGTTTGAATGATATTGAGGGATTGAATATTATAAGTATACAAATAACTCACACCCCTCTTAGTTGTGGTATGCATCTAATTGTTCAATAGATAGGGAATTTCTTCAATGTCATGATAATGTGTGTATTAGTTTTAGGTCAATAAAAAATCATAATTTTAGCCTTTTCTTGTATGCTTTTATTTTAGCTCAGTATATTATAATTTTTTCACATAAAATTTATGATGTCCATCTCCATGAGTTTTCATTGAAAAATTTGACCCATCACTAAGTCAACTTGCTTCATCATTGATTCCAGTGATGAAGAAAGTGATGCATATTGAGGTCTTAATAGCAAACCATTTACTGCCAAGACTAATTCTATCATTTGAATTTTGTTTTTTTCAAATATTACCCTAATAACTCATCTTTTCTTCTCTAAGATTTGTTGGAATTAATAGAGGATATTTAAGTGATGGAAGGTTCTCTTTAGGTATTTATTTTTCTATTTTTATTTTTGGATTAAGGTTTAGAGGACTTAGTATAAAAATAGGAATACATTCTAAAATATAAATAATATAAAAATATAAACAAGATTCAAGATTAAAAAAGATACATCTTGACCATATACCTCTCTTATGACATGAGATTGAAAGAAAAAAAATTAAAAGCACGGTAATCCATTGAGATATTGAAAATGTGATCACATTTTGCCTCCTCTGCAACAATAGGCCACAATATAAGCAAAAATGTTTTGGGATTTCACTATTAACATGGGGCATATCTTTGCTTAATTAAACTCATAGTATGAGCATGCCATTACATTTTTTAGTATATGTATGTCATATAAAATTATTATACTATATAATATGTGTACATTATGTATTGGCATTTACTAAGCTGTAACACATGCATATAAAATCTAACATCATCACATTATTTTTATTTTTCTAATTTGATTATTTTTTTGACCACAATTTATTGTACTCACTTCATCAGATGAAACTACATTAATAAATTGAAATGAATGATTATCAATGTTAATAAGGTCCCATAAAGATTTGATGGTGGAGTCTCATCCCTTGTAAGCCGAAATGTGATTACCATTTAGGAAATAGAAAGGTGACAACGTGAAGATGACCTATACCATGATTGCTACAAAAAATGAATAATTTGTCATATTCCATGATAAATAATTGAAATAAAATTAGAAAATTTCACTTATTACAAACTAAGAACATATAAGGACAAAAAAAGGGTTGAGTCTCTAGCAAAAAATATTTGCTTATGAATTCTATCAAATATCAAACATTTTAGGAGATAAAATCCATTGGCAACAGCTAAGTGTCACATCCTCACCATCAAAATTATCAAGAGTAGCATAATTGTTATAAAATAATTTATTCTCTAGAGAGGCATACAAACTATGGAGTTGAACTATTGGTGTATTACTCCTTATTTTATCTAGAATGTACTCACCTTCATCCATAGCGTAAATGGACTATTAAAACAATGTTGAACCATTGAGGATAAAGAAATTGAAGAATAACAATAAAATATATTTTAGAAGATAACACAATCATTGGAAGGAATATTTTAATGAACTTAGCATTATTTTCTTGATTTGATCACTTTTCATGTGAGGGAACAATAATTTTCCTTGTGTTTAGAGGTTTTGAAATAATATCGAACCATGATTTTTAAGTGACAAACCACCATTTCTAGTTGGGGTTTTGAGAGGTACACAACCATTTCTAGAATTTTGATTATTTTTATGACTTACAACTATTTACTATCCCTCTTCTTTACTAGGAGCCCAACGTCATTAAAAAATAAGAAGTGGGCTAATTATCAAGAGTAATGAGGGAATGATTTCTAATTTTATGATAAAAAAAATAAATACTTGAAGTAGATATTAGACAAGATTATATAAAGAACACATTATGTGTCTTATTTGTCCAATCTAAAGGCCAATAGTCTCATTTAGGTTTTTAGAAATATCAATTTCAAATGCACAAATAGAAAAACCATGGAAAAATAGGGGCCACGTGGTTGGCCTCCACATGGTTGGCTTCAACAAAGAAAAAATAGAAAAACCTCTTTTTGAGGTTTTAAAAAATATCAAGGTAAACCCTATATAGAACAAAGCCTTCGTCATTTGTTCATTGAACATACTTTCAAGGGGAAACCTCCCAACAAAAGAACTAATAAAGGTAAAGTTTCCAAACCATCAACAAGAGTATAAAATTTTGGAAAAAAACTTCTTGGATTGTTTTGGTAGTAGATCAATCTTCATGCACCTTGAAAACTTCAATAGTAATAGTGACTAATGACTCGTAGATTAATGAAATTTGGTGTCATTCAAAATGCAATAGTAACCTCTACATGCAAAATGAATAAAAAAGACACTAAAATCAGTGTAAAGAAATCCATGTTTTGACTAAAAAACAATGACATGTGAAAAGCACAAAAAAATCAAGACCTAAACCCTAACAAAACTCTTTGTTTTACTCAACTTAATCCATGATTTTTTAAAAAAGTTTATATTTAAAAAATTAACGTGTCCTAGTGTCTTCATGGTTCGCTACATACATATATAAATAAAAACAAAAACTAATTTATTTAGTTGAGAAAGGTTATTTTAGTTAACATATTAATATGGATAAAGTTTTAATTAAAAATTTAAAAATTATGTACATATATAGGTAATAAAAAAATATAGAATATAATAGAGCAACTCTTAAATAATCAAATTGCTGGTATTGGCATGGTGTGATGGTTTATAGGTGGCATTGTTGTTCTTGCCACCAAGGTTCAAACCTTGTTGGGGTGGTATTGTTGAATGGTTGTATCCGGTTCATAGCTCCGGTCAAAAGCGTTTACCCCTTGAAGTAAACAAAAAAAAAAAACTCTTAAATAATCAAAATGACTAAAAAAATTGGTAGACTTTAAAAAAAATAGACCAATAACAGATAATATTTTTAATAAATTGTCAATTGTAGTATTAAAAAATAATAAAAAAGTTGGTTCATTTTATTTTCAACATATCGATTTAGTAATGACTTACATTAGCGATTTTAAAAGGGACTAATTAAATTGGTTACAAATGTTCAACAAATTTAATGGTAATATCATAACATTTTCGGTGGGCGACAGCTAGTCCACATTCAAATCCATGGTCTTAACTACCATTCCTTCCTCACAAACCCTGTTTATCCGCTTTCTCTCTCCTTATATGGCTATAATATCGAGTGGGTGACAGAAAAATATCGAGTGGGTAATGGATTGCGACATGCGTAGAGAATGGACAGGTGAGAGTGCTTGTGAAGTTTCAGTTGTGTGATTGAGTCAAACGATTTATGCCCATTTTTGGTAATTTTTGAATGGGTGAAACACTTATTGCCAGTTGTAAATGGAAACTACAGATAATAAGCTTATATTATAAACGCACAAACAAATGGAAAGCCACGTGAATATGCAAATTTCAGTATTAATGAAAATAATAATATGATTAAAGCATTTTGGATTAAAGAGAGCAGCCGTATCCAGTACTGCATCCCCTCAATTGTCAGTCCTGAAAGGAAAAATTATTTGATCTAAGATGTACTTACAGCAATAATATAACGGGGGTATTTCGAGGGCACTGGCTATGCAGGAGATAATTTGCACCGATGGCCATGCCCTTCGATGTCCATGCCATACGTACTTGCTGCTGCTGCTAACTGTCAATGATTAAATGCACGTACCATCATTTTCAGAGCCTGGTTTTGGAAACTGCGTAGTTGTACATTGGTGGCAGACATCCTTCTCCGTGCTGCGTACTTTCACTGCAATGACTCGTTGTATAAGAGTTAAAATTTAAAAAGTATAACTTATGATTTTTTTGTTTTCAAATTTCATTATTAACTTTAATGTTTTTATTTGATAATTTATAATATAAAAAATAATATATAATAAATATAATAATAATATTTTAAAGATTAAATTTACATTATATAAAATATAAAAAATAAATTAACATTATATAAATATAATATATAATAAATAATTTTAAATATTTTGAAGATAAATACAAAATAAAATCTAAAATATTATTAAAAAAATTATATATTAAGTTTTTTGGTAAATATTTTGAAGATAAATACAAAATATTATTAAAAATATTATTAAGTTTTTTGTAAATATATATCTTTTGTATAAGATTTCTTGTAAATATTTAAATTTTAAAAAAATACAAATGTAAAATTTTATACAATAAAATATAAGTTTAATTTTTATAAAATTTTAAATTTTAATGATTGAATGTATTTAATTTTATAAAATTTCATATTTTAATAATTGAATACATTCAAAATATTCAATATATATTTTAAAATAGTACTTTTAAATATATTAAGATAAATATATATATTATATTAAAAAAATACTTAATGAATAATGCATGTTTTCAAATTGTATTCACTGTATTTTGAATACATATTTTAATTATGTCCATATTGTTAAGAAACTAATATTTAATTTTAATAAAAACTCACCTTCTAATCATATTAGTAAATTGATTAAATTAAATATATGCATAACACTTTTTTTAATATTATGTAAATTAGTCAAATAAAATACACACAACATTTTGTTGATGTTATTTAGGTTAAATTCTTTAAATATTTAATATAAAAAAATTGAAAATAA
This sequence comes from Sequoia sempervirens, assembly GCA_007258455.2. NCBI lineage: Eukaryota > Viridiplantae > Streptophyta > Pinopsida > Cupressales > Cupressaceae > Sequoia > Sequoia sempervirens. The sequence goes on from VDFB02384268.1 coordinate 80,771, forward strand.
GAATATTTAAATATTTAATATTAAAATATTAAAATCTTCTAAAAAAAATTGTTTCTATTACTTTAATTTGAATATTAAAATGTTGATATCTTTAATATAAATTTTGATAAAAATATTTTCTAATTTCTAAATTTTTAATTTGAACAACAATAATTCAAGATATGTAATTTCTTACAAAAATAATTAACTTCTTAAAATAAAATAAAAATTATATTTATGAACAAAAAATTCACTACCAACAATTCAGCGCGAGAAAATTCATCGTCATGGAAAATTCACCACCAACAATTCACCGTCGCAGAAAAGCGGTGAATTGATGGTGGTGAATTTTACTTGAGGTGAATTTTTCATGGTGGTGAATTTTCCTTCCATGAATTTTTGGCAGTGAATTTTTTGGTGAATTGTTGGTGGTGAATTTTCCTAGAGCCAATTTTATCATGATAGTTTTATACTTTTATGTCTATATACTCATGATCCCATCCCTTGTAATACCTATATTCTACTTTGATTACTTGATGCTTATTCCTATGACCTTGTACAATGCTTAGATCATATGTTTGTTCTACATCACTATATTTTGGTTATGAGCCTTATCAATTTACCTCATTCCTAGATTACTATTATGTGCTCATGCTTAGTTTTTATAACTTATGTAATCATATAGTGTCTCCAATTCCATGTCATCCCATTATATTGCGAGACATCATTCTTCCCCCATATTCAGTGTTCACTCCTATCATGATTCTAGAGACACCCTTTTAAATTGGGGACATCTAATTTTCTCCATTGTGATGTCCTTATAATGAGTTAGCATTTTACATCAAATAAAATTTGGATTTATCCATATCATCTTGTTCCTACATGCTTGATTATGCTCCTAGATCTACCTTTACTATACTAGAGGTATCAAAATGCATTTTTTATCCTATCATGTGTGTTCACATGCACTACCATGTTGTAAGAGCCACATAGGAGAAGTTAAAGATTTTCCCAAAATCTCATAAATATAATTTTTATTTTATTTTAAGAAGTTAATTATTTTTGTAAGAAATTACATATCTTGAATTATTGTTGTTCAAATTAAAAATTTAGAAATTAGAAAATATTTTTATCAAAATTTATATTAAAGATATCAACATTTTAATATTCAAATTAAAGTAATAGAAACAATTTTTTTTAGAAGATTTTAATATTTTAATATTAAATATTTAAATATTCTTATTTTCAATTTTTTTATATTAAATATTTAAAGAATTTAACCTAAATAACATCAACAAAATGTTGTGTGTATTTTATTTGACTAATTTACATAATATTAAAAAAAGTGTTATGCATATATTTAATTTAATCAATTTACTAATATGATTAGAAGGTGAGTTTTTATTAAAATTAAATATTAGTTTCTTAACAATATGGACATAATTAAAATATGTATTCAAAATACAGTGAATACAATTTGAAAACATGCATTATTCGTTAAGTATTTTTTTAATATAATATATATATTTATCTTAATATATTTAAAAGTACTATTTTAAAATATATATTGAATATTTTGAATGTATTCAATTATTAAAATATGAAATTTTATAAAATTAAATACATTCAATCATTAAAATTTAAAATTTTATAAAAATTAAACTTATATTTTATTGTATAAAATTTTACATTTGTATTTTTTTAAAATTTAAATATTTACAAGAAATCTTATACAAAAGATATATATTTACAAAAAACTTAATAATATTTTTAATAATATTTTGTATTTATCTTCAAAATATTTACCAAAAAACTTAATATATAATTTTTTTAATAATATTTTAAATTTTATTTTGTATTTATCTTCAAAATATTTAAAATTATTTATTATATATTATATTTATATAATGTCAATTTATTTTTTATATTTTATATAATGTAAATTTAATCTTTAAAATATTATTATTATATTTATTATATATTATTTTTTATATTATAAATTATCAAATAAAAACATTAAAGTTAATAATGAAATTTGAAAACAAAAAAATCATAAGTTATACTTTTTAAATTTTAACTCTTATACAACGAGTCATTGCAGTGAGAGTACGCAGCACGGAGAAGGATGTCTGCCACCAATGTACAACTACGCAGTTTCCAAAACCAGGCTCTGAAAACGATACGTGCATTTAATCATTGACAGTTAGCAGCAGCAGCAGCAAGTACGTATGGCATGGACATCGAAGGGCATGGCCATCGGTGCAAATTATCTCCTGCATAGCCAGTGCCTATTTCGAGTACACCAATCCTCCCAAAACATGGTCCCCCATGAATGAATGAATGAATGCTTTTAGTACGTGAAAACCAATACAAACATGCGGATTAATCTACTACGTTATCGACACGTGTCTCTGTGATTGCGACTCTATTTTATTACCTTTCCTGTATTTATAGAGTAGAGTTTTACTTCAATTACTTGTTTTTTTCTTTCGTTGGTGACAGCGAGTGAGAGGGGTACTTTCATGGCTTACAACTTGCATCTTCATTTCTGCCCTTTTTCCCTGAGTACACACTTGACGTCTCTTCACTTCACAAAATAATGTACCCATTTCTATACACCATATCAGGGGGGGATTTGGCTATGCCTCCCAAAACATAGTCCTCCACAAATTAATGATGACAGGAGGCAGGGCCTGAAAACCAATACAGCACATGCGATGTATATCTTTCTATAGAAATGTCTGGATTAATCCACTACGTTATCGACGCGTGTCTCTCGTTTTTGTAGGTGGTTGCGACTCTACCCACTCTACTTTGAATTTAGGCTACTTCACTAGCCTAACTTGCATGTTTTGCTTTCATAAAACGCAAGGTGGAAAACGTCCAGATTTCTGTATCGTCGAGAGCAAGCAAAAACGGTTACATTAAAGTCTTGTCACTTCACTTTATCCAATTGTTTACATCTTTTCAAAAATATCCATACAACTTTACCACCGGTCAATGGAATGAAAGTACAAATAACTTGTTTCCCACGACACAAAGCCAAACTCGATTGCCGACAAAGACATGCACGGAGACGGCAATTGCTGTAGAGCACGTGCATTGAATACAATAATACCTATTCCTTTTCTGTTGTAGACTTTCTATATCTGGATGATTCCCACCTAAACTAGCCCAGACAGTACTGAGGGAAAAAGGAAACCTTTGTGAAGATGCAGACACGCAACTGCCGAGAAAGTACTGAGTACACACTTGACGTCTCTTCACTTCACAAAATAATGTACCCATTTTTGTGTACATTTATTTGTCTGCATAGCATCGGGAGCAGTTTCTTTTAATATAGGTTTTTGGGTCTTGGACCTAATCCAAACCCGACCAAATCGACTTTACAGTATTTATTTCTCAAATTTTCGTAAATGAGGTTGCATAAGCCACGGAAAATTTTCCTTCTTGGGGTCTTTCTCTCACAGTCGAATAAAAACAATGATTACTTGGCATAGTAGAAATGTCTGATAAGCATTGAGGCATAACCTCTGAAATCACAACTAGGTACTGAATGTTATTTTGAGTAAAGTTGAAAGAAAGTGTAATGTAATGGGAATATCTTACACGCGCCTTCACGACAATAGAACCAATAACAAAAAAATTAAACGAAAATAACTGAGATGAGTTTCAGAAAGCATTTGAGGTTGGAATTGGTGACCATAACTGCTATTTGGTAAGCAAATACATGTTCGAAAAGTGGCATTCTATATGTAGTTCATATACCCTCGGCTGCTTAACCAAGAGGACGGGGAACTTGTTTTAATATAAGTTTTCTGCGTATCTTAAAACATTATCAAGGCTTTTTCTAAAAAAATATACTTTTTTTACAGAATTGATGGAATGCGAGAGCATTATAGCCAGTGGATATCTACATTGTAGAAACAAAATTTAGGTTACAAGCTTTTATTTTGAGATATTTGTTGAAAAGGTTGAAATTGAGCTTTGTGATTGAAAATTTATAATAAAAAGGAGGAATACAAGTTGTAAGCATAATTACAATAAATTCAAAAGAAAACAAAAACAAATATAGAAACAAATATTTTTTGTATGTAGTATAGGTCTTTTTTATTTATAAGTTTGTAATAGTGTTGCTTCTTATTAAATCGTGAAGGAAAAAAAAATGAATGAAAGAAACAATCCTTCAAGCATAGGGTATTGTGGAAGTAAAGTCTTTGATCAAATATTAGTAAAGATCAAACATCTCTCAATTTAAAAAAAAAAAAACACTAAACTAAACATCTCTAATTTTCATAAGCCATGAAGGTCTAAATAAAGTTATAAATGAGTCTTTAAAGAGGCAAAATAACTACTTCTAATTTTATAGTAAAAAAAACATCTAAAAATAAAATGATCTTGATTTTTGGCTCCACTTATAAATTTGGGAAATACGATGTACTTAAAGAATATGGTGATTTTTCTCTATGTAGAGGGGTTTGAAAAAACTCATTACCATACCAAAGGGACCTTCAAGTTATAGAGCAATTGGAGCTTTGTATAACTTGGAGGTCGGATGATTGCATTCTAAAAGTAAAGATATGTTTTGTAGTAGTATTGAAGTTTTGAAGAAAGAACTCATAACTAGTACAACAATAAAATTGAAACTCCATTAGATGGAACAAATTCCACCCAACCATCAATATCATCAATTTTATCTTGCTCATGGAGTGAAATTGGATCATAATTTTTGCATTCATGGTTTCTTATACACCAAGGTATCCCCTTTGAAGAGGTGACAAATCTACTTTTTTGAATATCAAATCATTTGTTGAATAATTAGTTACAATAATCTTTATGTGAGGAAAAGAGTTTTTATAGTCTAATTTTATAAACTATAACACTATTTTGAAGATTATATTTTTGAATAAAATAAATTATTTATCTCTAAATCAAAGATTAAGAGAGCACATAAAAAGAGTAAAAATATTTGAAAAAAGTGTTATAAAATACATTAAGACAAATGATGGGTCACAAACTAGGAATACATGTTCATTTCTTATTAATGTTATTTAAAGAGAGATAAAAAAATTACCTTTATAACATGTAATAAGTGTTGTGTTTAAATGATATTTTAAAATTTGCTATAAATTTTTTGATACTATGTGTGATAGGGAAAATTTAAGTGTTAGAATACGAACAACAAACAAAAGAGAGCAAATAACCCTAAAAAAACTCCACACCTCAAGATTAGCCTAGTTGAATTCAATACAAAATAAAATGAAACTTTTTACCTTGTCTCGAATCGATCATTTGGTTGGCCCTTCAATCGCTGGTGTTGTATGCTCCTTGGATGGCAAGAGATGCAGACTATAAGGTGGAATGAGGATGGAAAATGAGTGAAAAATGGATGCAAGTATGAAAAACGGCTAAGTATGGCTCAAGGAATTTGTTTGCAAAAGTTTGGCTACTATTAATGATCTCTCTTAAAATGAGAGAAAAGAGGGGGTATTTATAAAGAACTTGGAATTCTCTAGGGAAATGGATGGTTGGGATTGAGCCACCAAGATCAAGATGTAGGGCTAAGGTGAGTTGAAAATTCACAAGCCCTCACATCTTAACATGTGGCATGTGATATGGCTTAAAAAAGATGATGTGTACATGAGGTGGTACATAATACTTTGAGATTGGACAAGATTTCCTCATAAAGGAGGTCATTGTCCCAATGTGGGTGAAAGGACATGTGAGGAATTAAAAATTCCTCAAATATTCTCATGGGGATGAGAGAAGGAATTTAAAATTCCTTTAGATGCATTGGGGGATTAAATGTGAATAAATGGAGTGTCTTGTTCAAAAAGAGAAAACTTTTAATGAAGTTGACTAAGGACACATTCCATAAATCATATGAGGATTAGAGATGACCTAATTAGGTGATTAAGGTTATGTAAGTACTTGATTAGACCAATTAATGATAGACTAGAGGCAAGTGAGAAATTATGGAGAGATCACATGTGACTTGATGTGACAAGTCAAAGTTCACATGGGGAAAAAAAAAAGAACTTAATATTCCTTGGAAGGATTAAAGGAATTAAAAATTCTTTGAAAGGTTGATTAGGCTAGTTAATGAAGGATTAGAGGAGGGTTAGGTGGCTAAGAGAGATTAGAGACCAACTTGTAAAAGTTGGAGGATGTGACACATCCTAATTAAGGATTACGCATGTGCACATCCTAATGATGAGATTAGGAGAATAATTAAGATTAAGAAATGGATGTGACATGTGAGGAATTAAATAAATTTTATATTTATTTAATTAATTTGATGAAAATGAGGATTAAAGAGATAAGGTATTTATTTATTAATTAAATACCTTAGGGATTTGGCAGAATTAAGAATATTAATTAAATAATAACGATATTACTTAATTAATGCAAATAAGGGGATGCTTAAACGAAAGGGGATAAATTTGGATAAATTAAGTGTCCAAATTTAGGTGTCTACACTATGATCTTATCAATTGATAGTAATATGTATCATGGCATCTTGAATCCTTTTTTGAGAAATAAGTACATCAACCTTAATGGGCAGTAATGTGCTTCAACCATGTTCTCATCCACCAGTGGAGCTGAGCATCAAGAGGAACCTTAGATGTACACAAGACTATTTAGTCTGTAACCTTGATGTAAAAGATGTACAAGGTAATGAATTTGTGGCCTTATGAGCCAAGTCAAACATACTATTGTAATTAGACTTTTGAATTGAATATGCAAATATTTACTCATTTTAATTAGATATGTGTTGCTATGAATGAATATAGCTACTTAGTTATGTCTTTTTAATTTAAATACATTCATGTGTCAATTACAATAATATTAACTAAGTAATAATTTAGGATGGGTTATTATAGCCTATTTCACTCTAGTTCCTTAAAGGAAACCAAGATCCCTCAACTAATTGACTTGATTGAGGAATAGGTGTGATTAAATACTAAAGGGGTTCACCACTAAGCAAATGCTTAGAAAGAAAGATATGAAAATATTATACAAACCTAACTAAATGACCAAGGAAATGAAACTTAAAATTAGAATAACAAACTGAGAATGAACAAATGGGTACCTAGAAGAGTGATGTAGTCAAAACAAGGTCTGAAACCCTAGAATTATGCTTTTTGAAGTGTACTAGGACTCATAAGCCAAACTACGCAATTAAGTCCCATTCTAGTGTTTCTGGGTAGCAACTTGAATCTCTCAGTGACTGATCTACATCTATTGAAACCTAGTAAAAGTGTTGTACTGGGACTCGTATGCCTAAGGTGACGATTTAGTCCCAGCATTAGGGCTTGGATGAAACTCAAGTACCCTCTAGTGATCTTTTGTATCTTCTCTCATATCTAATCTCTGAGTTTGAAAGCTTGAATTCTAGCTTGTAGGTGACTTTTGTGAAGATGAAAACTTCTTGATAACTATGAAAAATTTCTTCAATGATGCAACTTAATCATCGAATGGTCTTCAAGATCTAAACCACCTAGATATGTAATCACACATCAAAGAAGATATTTTTTTTGTTTTGTTAGGGAATGGGGGTTTCCCTTGGTCAAACCCTGTTTTGGTAATCAACCTTAATTAGAAATGAAACATGAAACATAAGATGAAACAATAGAACCTTCTTTGAAACCTTATAGATCTGTAAACAATCATCAAGTGGCCTCAATGGATGTAGATCTTGATCATGATCCTTGATGAAAGATAATTGATCTTGAACAATACATCACAACATTAGCTCTAAACAACATGTATGATGCATCAAGGCTTTGACATGATAATGGATCTTGAATGCTTCAATAATTTTCTTCGAATTTGACCTTTCAATGCTCTTGAAATGCTCTTGAATTCTCTATAATACTCTTGTGAACTCTTAGAATGCTTTCATAAAGTTACTTAGGTGAAATAATGATTTGAAACCTTAATTATATAGGCACTCCATCTAATTTACCATTTATTAGATCCCAAATGCCGAAATTCATACTATTTTCATTGAAAACCTTGATTTCCCCATTCAAAACCCTAAAAAGGGGCCAAATGGGACTTATATGCCCAAGGTGGTGTATAGGTCTCATCTGGGGGTACTCATATTCCCAAGGTGGTGTATGGGTCCCACCATAGCTTTTTGGGTTGAGGAAATGTTGGGGGATTAGAATATCAAGTGTATTTATTGATCTTGTTAGGATTTCGGTTGAAGTAAGCCTCAGGATGCATAATAAAGGGACTTAGGGGAATATTAATGATGATTTGAAGGTCATAAATGCAAGAGGCCCCAAAACTTAGTGTGAATATGTAAATAAACACACTTTACAACACTAAATTAAGGTTAAATTAGGTTTATTTATTGCAAGAGTTTCTGGATTAGATTGTGTCAAAATTTTGTATCAACATTTTGAATCACACTCTCTGATTGCTTTTGGGTCTACAACTTTCATTTTATTCCTATGCTCTCTTCTATCTTGATGTTGAATCATGAAGTGTGATTCGAAACATTTATGCAAAAAATTTGACAAAATCTAATCTAGAAACTCTTGCAATAATCTACATGGATTATGGAAATCTATTATCACCAATAGGTCTATTTAGCTTAAGAGGTCCCTAAACTTAATATGAATGTGTAGAACACATTACAACACCAAATCAAGGCTCAATTAGTTTCTTTTTAACATTAATCATTCCCAAATTAAGTGTAGAAAAGGGATACTTTCTCCTACACTACACTCACCTAATTTGGGTTTGTCAATGTTTGGAGATTCAATGGATGGTAGTGAGAGAGATACCGTCGGGAAAATTTTACTCTTTCAAATGGATCACCTCTAGAAAATTCCATATCTCATAATTTACCTCCAAAATCGTGTAATTTGAAGTTATTGAAAGCCTTCAATTGTAGTTCCATACCTCAACAATTGAAAAAAATTCAAAGGGTCACTTTTGTTCCTTCACATATGATGCTAATATTACATACAAGATCTCTCATAAGTTGGGCAATATTACAACCTTGCACCACCTTGATTTCAAATATACCTCCTTGGAGACTAGAAGGTTTACAACATGGATAAGATATTTGAGAAGCATGGAATATCTAGATATGGATGATATGAATCTTTCAATAGCAAAAGAGCATTAGGGTGATGCATTTGGTAGGTTATCTAATCTGAAGAAGATTCATCTTGCTGACAATGGAATTTCAAATACAATACCTTCTCTTCTAAGCCTCACTCATTCCATCTCAATCTTTTGGTGAATTCATTTCATTCCCCATTGCTAGTTTGATTTTAAAATTTATCATCACTGGCTTTCGTTGAACTTTCTTATTATTGTCTCATTGATTTTGTCCCTTAAATTTTCTTGCATTGTTCAAGATTGAGCAATTTCAACTTGTCGGGTAATGACCTTTTAGGAGTAATTCCCCTCTCTATTTTAAATATTTCAATCCTTGAGATGTTGGATCTCTCATACAATAATTTAAAAAGGGATTTATCACCATTTAGATCATTGATTGGTAGGCTTTCTTTCCTCAAATCTTTGGAAATTAGCTACAACCCATTTTATAGAATAATTCTAGATACCATTTCAAAGATAGTTGGATTAGAAGTTTTGTTACTCCACTGTAACCATTTAATAGGAAAAAATTCTCTTTCCTTATTGCACAAAATCTAGCTCACCTAAAAGAAGTTGAAGTTTCTAAAAATCAACTTATTGTTAATATTTCTTCATGTTGGATTCCTCAATATGCCTAATCGGGGAACCTAGTATTAAAGGCTTGTAATTTGCAAGGGGAGACTAATCTTGTAATCTATAGTCATTGAAGATAGAAAAATAAGGAATCTCCCTTGTAGAATACAAGACCTTAACACAAAGTGCTCCAATTGGGCGAATGAAAGAATGCAACTTGAAGAATATTAAGTATAAGTTGATTTCCTAAAAAAATCCATTTCTTTTAGGTGAGCTTGATTCACCGATATGGTAAGAGAAATTTTGTCAACTAAATGGTTAGAGTGGATTAGTACACTTCTAGCTAGACAAGCTTTGAAATGGTATCTAGAATTGTTCTAGATAGTTGGTTGTAATTGATGTCTAAAGATCTAAGGAAAAAAAGTCTACCAACTAATGATCCAAATGGCAGTAAATCCCCTATAAAATTATTGTATGAGAAATACAATGTGTCAAGAATTGAAAAAATTGCAATGGAGTGAAGAATTAGTCCTCCTAGAATGATATTAAACCTAAAAAGTCAAAATTTCACAAGGTTGAATGATGCAAAAAAATTGAAGGAAAGGATTCATTGATACTACAATAAGATAGTTCAATGAATAACAAGGATGAGAAATTTTGAAACAGAGTTGGAAATGGGGAACAAAATGAATTGCCTAAAATATTGAGATGGAATAAGTGAGTTAGATTTAGGAGAGATGGTATGGTACTTGAAAATCCAAACTCAATGAGGTAAATCTTTGTTAGATTAGACAATCTATGGAAAGCACATAAACCCAATGCTCATCTACCATTGAATGATCCATATCATCCATATCTAGGAATTCTAAGCTTCTTAGATCTCTCATCTATGCCACAAACCTTCTACTCTCCAACAAAGCGTATTTCAAATCTAGTTGGTGCAAGGTTATAATATTACCCAACTCGATAAGGATCTCACCTCAAAATAAATTAGCAACATATGCCAAGGAAAGGAAAGTGAGCCTTTGGATTTTTCCAATCGAGGAGGTATGATAGTACTATCCTAGCCAACAAATGTAATGAATACATGAGCCTATGCACATATGCATGATAAAATAAAAAGAAGGTAGTGAGGTAACTTCACTTGAAAATTTTGTTCTTGTCCTCTTCATCATCACCTTCATGAAAATTCAACCCATTAAAATCCCTATAATGCATCAAAGCCTTGGCCATTCGATTTGAATTTTCACACATATCCCAACTATATCTACTTCTTGTCTAGCATAATGCTTTTAAGATCATCTAATGAAGTTAGGATGAAAAAGGGTAGAATTTTGAGACTAGAATTTGAAAGGGTACTTTTCACTTCCACCAAAGCCAAGAGTTTCTACACTGGCCACTTTGGTTAAAGGAAATCTTTATAGAGAAGTACTTTGCATGTCTTGGCATGTTCAAATATATGAGAGAGAAAATTTTCTCCCAATGGAAAACTTTCACGATATTACTCAAAGTAGCTAGACACACTTTAGTTTGCAAGACTCTTTATAGTTGGCTAACAATTTCTTTTTGCTTACTATTGTGATTGAGAAATGCATCTTTAACTAATAAATTTTGTCCATGGCCACTAATAATTTAAATAACGGTTAATTTTTAAATTTGGATTCGTATAATGATGAAAGATATAAATTTTGCCTCTAAATTTGTGGTAGCCTTTGCACATTTGATCCTATTTATTAATTCATTGAAATCCAAAATGTAACTTGATCCTAAATTTATTTGACTAGATGAACAACATAAATAAACTACTTAAGATTTTTGAATATTATAATTTTTAAGACTTTATTTTGAATTCCTTTGATTTAATTCAAATATTAGATTAGAGGAAATATCGTATGATTTAAGGATGTCTTGTAATTACACAACACATAGATATATACATAGGAAAGTCAGGTACTTGGTCTTCACTAGTGTTTTATCTGCACATGCTCCAATTTATTGTAGGAAGAAATATCAAAACATTCCTACCAATGGATCAAATCACTAAAAAATATTCTTAATCTCAAATTCTATGGGAGGTTGAACATTTAAAGTAGTAGGGGAGAAACACATGATGTTTATGAAATAAAAATGATTTTCATTGATATTTATTTTTTAATTAAAAGAATATTAAAATTTAAAAATATATTCTGTTCACAAATAAAATTACTTAAAAATTATATATTAAAAATAAGATAAATTTAAAGTTTGTATATTATTTTTTAAAATAAAAGTATTATCAAATTGAAAAAAATTATAGGATATAATAAAATAATTCTTAAATCAAAGTATTTTATGATTCCCACCTCAACTAGCAAAGAAAGTACAAAGGAAAAAGGAGACATGTTTCCATGCAATCATCAATGCACCATAAAGATGACACTAACTTTTGATCAGTCATTTCATGCCAACAATCCAAGGATAATCTATGTCCCTAGGGAGTTATGCTTAGAGTAGCATGTAATTTGTTTAAGGATATGATAATTAAACTTTAAGGTAGGTCTTTAATGTATCCATTGCACACTTAAGGAGGAAAATAGATAAAGAGAAAATAGAGGAAGAGAGAAGGGAGAAGGAGATAAACATAAGATATAGGGAGGTAAAAGGGAGAAAAGAGAGAAAGAAAGGTCTTTAATGTACCGATTGCACATTTAAGGAGGAAAATAGATAAACAGAAAATAGAGGAAGAGAGAAAGGAGAGGGAGATAAAGATAAGATATATGGAGGAAAAGGGAGAAAAGAGAAAAATAAAGGAAGATATATATATATATATAGAGAGAGAGAGAGAGAGGTAGATATATATATAGGGAGATATATTTACAGAGATAGAGAGACATGGAGATATGGGAATAAAGAGAGATAAGCTATTTATATATTTGTATCTCTCTATCTCTATGTTTCTCATTATCTATCAATATATCTTCCTCTCTTTCCCCTATTTCTCCCTGTGTTTGTCTTCCCTTGTATATTTATTTATTTTCCCTGCTATCTCTTTCTCTCTCTCCCTTACTCTAAATTTCTATACGTATTTGTCTCCCCCATCACCGAACCTCTCTCCCTCTTTATCTCTCTCTAACTCTATATATATGACTTCATATCTCTACTTCTATCCCTTCATCTCCCCTCTCTCTCCCTCTCTATTTATTAATCCTTATCTTGGTCTCCATCTCCATCTCCATATATATCTCTATCTTCCTCTCTAACTCTCTCCCATAACTCTATATTCTTACCTCTTCTCGCATCTCTCTCTTCCCATTTCTTTCTGAATATATGTATCTCTCTATCTCTCCCTATTACTCCCTCTTTCTATATCTCTCTACTCTCTCCTCTCTCTATTTCTCTCTCCATCTCTCTCTCTCCCTCTCTCCCTCCCTATCTCCCTATATATATATATATATTTATATCTACATCACCCCCATTTCTATCCCATATATATCTATCTTTATTTCTCATCTCATATACAACTTTCTCTCCCTCTCTATCTCCCCATATTTCTCTCTATGTTTCCATCACTCTTTTTCTACCTCTACTTCTCTATATTTTCATATCTCTCTACCTATCTCCCTCTTCTCCTCTTTATATCTCCACACATCTCTCTATCACTCAATCTCGCCATCTATATGTTTATATCTCTTTGTGTGTCTCTCTCTCCCTCTATATCTATCTATATTATCCTCTCTAGCTCTCTCTCTACCTCTCCCTCTTAGACCTCTATATCTCTCTCCCTATCTCTACCCCTATCTCTCCCCCTTGTCCTCTTCTTAGACCTCTATATCTCTATCTCTCCATATTTCTTCTTCTATCTCTCTCTATACCTATCTTTTTATCTTTCCATCTCTCCCTACCCCTATACCACTCCCTCTCTCTACTTCTCTCTAAATATCACTTCCTATTTATATTTATATTTTTATATCTCTCACTCTCTCCATCTATATATATATCTATTTCATGTTTTTTTATCCCTCTATCCTTTCTCTCTTTATATATCCCTCTCCCCTTCATACCCGTCTCCTCCATGTTCATACACATCTAGTGCAGGAGTACCTTGTTAACTGAATGCCTTCAAAAGGAAAAATTGAAAAAATTGAGTCTCTAAATGTAAAAGCATGTAAATATTTGTAAAAGGTCATGAAGTAGTCATCAATAATGTATTTGAATAGGTCACTAGGTAGAAAAAAGATGGAAAAAGCAAAATTTCAAAAAATTGTAAAAGTTTCCAATTATGTAAAATACAAAAAAAGAGCAAAAAATAGGAAGACCAAGAGTCAAGTAGAGAAAATAAAGGTTGTTGGTTGTTGGAAATGAAAAGGTAGTTGCCTTAACTATTGAGAAAATATATAAAGCATGATAGAGGCGAGGAAGATATAGAACTTTGTATTCTTGTAATCAAATTTTGAAATAAAGACCCATGTTCTACAATTTTTGAGTTTTCTCTTATTTACCAGTCTTTGTACAGACTATACTGAGGTCTAGAAGTTATAAATTTGCTTGTTTTTATTGGGAAATGAATCAACCATCATCTAGAAGTGTTTTGAAGAGGCTTATTTAATTTTAGGGAATTTTAAAAACAAGAATTTAGTAAATTCTCAAACCTAGGGTTTGAGAGTCTTTTAAGGAATAAAGCCTCCATCCCATCGATGTAGGTATAGATGGTCGATGGGATGGATTGAATAAAGTTTTGTTTTTTGTATTTAGTGTATGTGTGTGTTGATAGGACAGTGGAAGGTAAACGTGCAAGAATATGGTTGCTTCTCTACAGATTTTTAGAATTCCCATGCATGTAATGATGCCTCCAAGTGGTGACATGAAGAATTGGTGATGGGAAGGGGGGTAAAAGTACAAAGCTGTGTCACACTTTCAGCCAACTTATCAACACAAGTGAATTTTAGTATTTATAACTAAAAATAAATTTTGGTCAAACATTTGATGTAGTAAGATTCATTCTAGATAAGTTAAATACTTTTGCAACTTTTCCAACTAAAATTGTTGGCTAAATGCATATGTAGCACCACTTTGAGGCCAATTTACTAAAAAAATGCAATTATTTGAAAAATTTAACATTTCAATAACTCCTACTCATATAAATAATATTTTTTATATTCTTTTGTAGATCCATAAGTGTAGTTTTAAAATATACATTTATTTTAATAGTTCAATTATTATTTTTATTTGTTACTAAAACACAAAAATATTAGGTTGATTATCATGCCAAGAAAAATACTTAAACTTAGTAAAAAACAAAAAAAAATATGATGCCCTAGAGAAAAGAATCAAGATTAAGATAGCATAATTTGTTTTCTATTATAGATAAATAGTTCATATAAAAGTTAACGTCAACTAGAAACAACCGTGTTTTAATTCACGCACATTTAAATATTTATTTAAAAATATATGTTTATTAAAATTACAAAAGATTATATACGTGACCTAAAGTTTACAGTTATAAATATACACAAAAAATTTGAAGGAAAAAAAAGGAAAATTTACTATATAAAGCTTGACGTCTCATGTAACGTCATTTTTCAACATTTTATCAGCAACTAAATTATTGTGTTAATTTTTAAAAAACTATATTCAAATAATTTTTTTATTTTTTCAAAAAAATACAAGCATAAAATATACTAAAAAATACACATTTTATTAGTTTACATCATTTCAAAATTCAAAACATATATGCCACTTTCTAGTGATTGAAGTTTAAAATTTACATTAGATTTGGTCGTTTCCCTGGGTAAAACGTAGTGTATTAAGTTTATGCAGAAAAATCCTAATATGTTTTAAGCATTTTCAAAGAAGGTTGAGGTTTGTAAATGGTATTTCTAATAAACCTACATTGTAGAGTTTGTTTTATGCATGCAACAAGGGTTTTATGGATCAACATTAAATTAGGCTTTTAAATTCCTAAAAATGGAAGAATCTAGAGTTTTGTGACTTATTAAAGGGTTGTATAAAGCTTTTTGGTTTGTAGGAAGTGAATCAAGACTACTTCGTTTGTAATTTAGGCCTAATTTATAGTCGTTTCCAACATACAGTCTAAGAATCTAGTAATTTATTTAAAACAAGTTACTGAAAGTTTTTGATATGTGAACGGTGACAATAATGGGATTTGAAATTGTATTTGGTTATGGGAAAAAAAATTGGGTTTGTGAATTTTCACCTAATTAGATTATGGAGAACTAATTGATATTTAGTGCTTTGATAACAGAGCAAGTAGAAGTCTATGAAAATAGAGACTTAGGTGTTAGATTTTGTGTAGAAAGTGCTTAAACAAAGATGTAAAATGTCTCTAAATGTTTGGGAAGGGGTTTGAAGGGAAGTATGTTGTTTTTGGGTGATGAAGCAAGGTGGTCCCTATGTGCTAGATGATGTTTTGACTGCTAAAATCAAAGAATTTGTTAGAACAGTGTAATGTGAGTAAGTTCTTAGATTGTTTTAGTTAAAATGAAGAAGTTTACTATGACTTGAAAGATTGGTAAAGTTTTTGAAGTAGGAATACTTGGATTGTTGATGTTTTTCCTTGTCGAATAAGTTGCAAGGATGAGTAAACTGATGCATGATGAAAGTATGGATTGTTTTTCAAAGATTCTAATCAATTTTTGTGTTGGTACAGTCATTTTTATGATGGAAAAGATGTTCTTGAGTATGATAATGATATGGAATATTGATGTGGTGAGTTGGCTTATTGATAGCCTTGTTCGTTTAAATGAAATTAACAAATTTTGTTGAATGAAAAGTGGATTTTGTTGGCTTTGATTAAGTGATCTTCTCATGATTTTTGTTTGGGTTTGATGTACCCTTGATGAATGGTGGTTTTTTGATAGATGCCCTTGCATCAGCATCTCCATCTTTGTATTCCTCTTTATCTATATCTTCTTACCACCTCTCTCTCACACACTCTTCCCATCTCTATCTCTCCCTCTTTCTATCCCCATATCCCCCTCTCTCTCCATATTGCAACATATCATGACTCTCTTGGTAGTTTGAAGCCTAATTAAGTTCTTGATTCAAAGGTTTTGTTATTGTGTCTAGATCTATGTAAGTGGATGCCTGCTTGATTTAAAGCTATCACTTCTTCATTGAGACCTTTGTTGCATAGAAATCATCATTTGCTAAATGGCCTACCAAGTGACCTCACATTTTGTACAAATATATGCAAAAAAAAAGATCAATTTTTTTCCTAATTGACCTTCCACACTTTTGGCATACCCATTGCACACAGAGGTGTGATTGCTAGTTTATTAAAAAAAATATATTTATCACGATTTATGCTTCAAGAGATAAAAAACTCTTAAGGATGAAATTTTAAATAAATGGATAATTGTTAAGAATAAGAAGTTTTCCACCTTCAAGAAGGATAATGCATAATATAATATCATTCTTAACTCTCATTATAAGGAGTTCTAGTTATGTTGTCAAGTTGGGTTTTCTAAATTTCATGGTCATCAAAGTTTTGTAATATTTTGTTAGTTGAAAGGATTTTCTTAAATGTTTAATATATACATATATTTGTAGATGTATATATATACATACATATATATACACGAAATTTTTTTCTCATGGTACTATTATGTTGCTACATTTACTATCTATTTCTTTTGGATACCCTAGCTAATATTCCACTATCATATCCTCATGCTATCCATTTTATCTATCATCATATCAATCACACTATCATGTTGCCAATTTGATAAGAAACCATATTCCATCTATTAAGAGAATATACATACGCTTTGGGTACATCATATTCTAGCTCAATCATGGACTTTGAAGGTGATTCTAGGTAAATATTTGTGTTTATACCACAGTAACGAGACTCGCCAAGACTTGAAGATTCTTGAGTTGATTCACCACAACTGAGTCTAAGGGACTCGACCTTGGTCAACTACGAATGAGTCCTAGATAGACTCGTCGAGTCTAGCAGACTGACCAAGTCTAGGTGAGTCCCTTCAATAGGACTTGGTTAACAATCTGACTTGCAAAAAATAAAAATAAAACATAAAAAATAATCAATTTTTTTTTTCTTTAGTTATATCTTCACCCAACCCTAAAATTAACTTCATTTCATTTACTTAGCAAAATAGGAGGAGAAAAGAGATTTGTGAGGAAAAACAAGAGAGCATTGTAGGGTAACCAACAAGAAGTAGAAGACAAATCCATCATTAGATAGCATTCGGGAAGCTTAATATACTAGCAAGGAGGTGCATTGAGATCTCTTTACCAATGATTGGAAGGAGTTTGCATTTCATTTCAAGCCTAATCTAAGAGGTAAGCTTGATTTTTTTTTATTTTTTTATTTTTGTGTTTTTAGCAAAAAAATTAAATAAAATTGAGTTTGCAATTTTTTTATAAACTCTACTTGCAAGTTGAATAAATTTAGAATCCCTACTTGTTGTTGCAAAAAATTTCATTTCCAATTCAAACTATATTTTTCACAATGTCTCAAACCCTAGCAAAAAAAGACCCTGCTTGGAAACATGCTAAAATATTTCTTGGGAAGAAAAAATGAGAGTCAAAATGTAAATATTGAAAAACTCTTTTTCATGGAGGCATAAATAGATTGAAATACCATATTGCATGCATACCCATCCATGATGCAGTGGGTTTCCCTCTTACACCTCATGAGGTTATTTGTGAGGTGCAAGTATAATTAAAATTATTTGAATTGCAAAGGGAAATGAAGAAGAGGTGGAGGGAGGAGTTAGCAAGCATTGGTGGTTTTGGAGACGCTTCTTCCATGCCTCCATAATATTCTAGTGCTAGTGCTTCTTCTAGTGTTGGTGTTCTTGGTAGTGCTAGTGTTGTCGCTAGTTCTAGTGGTAGTGGGAGTGGTAGAATTGGTCCTAGAGTTTGTAAATCAAGGATGGATTCATATTGTGTACCACGAACTTCCATACAACCACATCTTTCCTAAATCCATCCTTCCAATTCTACCATGATTTCCATCAGATAATACGGTTCTTAGTGGGCTCTAATTGGTGATAGAGTGGATGTTTCTTGCTGTTACTACACAAATAGTGCATGGGATAAACACCTTTACTACTGCATAAGGAGAAATCTTTGCATGTCAAATGTGCAAAGATAGTAGGATGACATCATATTCAGGTAAAAGTATATTTAAGGGCATAATTTTCCTCCTTTTATGTTATAATTTATTATTAAATTTTGAACTTAAAACATGAAACTTGAAAATTAAAGTTAGAAATGATATTGATTTTGTTTCTTTTTCTCATCGCAGATAGATGGTGGCATATTTTTGGTGTTGATACACAAAACCTTCAAAATATTGTCATTTGTATATTGAGCCAGTCATGTTTTCATCTAGTTGTGAGAATCATTGTAGTATCTTTAAGCACATTCACTCCAAAAAGCACAATAGAATGACGGTGGAGATGATGAACGATTTAGTATATGTTTATTACAACCTTCATCTCAGACTCAGGCATATTTCTTACCATGACTCCACCCCAATCAGGGTAGAGGAGGTTGATCCATAGTTTGAGTGGATCACTTAGGCTAAAGATGCAATCTTTAGTAATGAGCACCTTGAATGGGTGGACTAGGTAGATAGAGAGGATGAGGTTGTAGTCATGGTTGAGGAGGAGGCTAGACCACAAGAAGACACAACTAGTGTTGGTGAGTGACATAGAGACACAAGAAAATACTATAGCTACAACTACTACATCATTCAGGACCCTTATACACCTTCGAAGGAAGGATGTTGGCTCCTTTATGCCATAGACTTGTAGTTATTGTTTTGATTTTTCATATTTTTATGGAACATTTGATGCCATGAATTTCATATTCCATGTGTTTTGTATACATTTGACTATATTTATATATCTTTGTGTGTTATTTCCTTCAACAATGCAACTACAATTTGCATACTTTGTACTTATGTGATCGATGTATACTTGTGTATGTGATCAAATTTGTTTCTATTTAACGATTTTATTGTGTCATTAAGGTTTATTTAATAAAGGGTGCATGAAACAAATTTTAAATCCTTAAAAATCTCTAAATTTATAGGGTTTTTCATTTTTCTAAGTCTATGCCAAGTCTCAAGTCCTAAGTCAAGTCACCCTCATTGAGTCTGCACCTCGTAACTATGGTTTATACATTCATCTTGTTTCTTCCACTTTATTTCATTTTCTTATTCTCAAAACATCCAAACATTTATAACTTAGAAGCTTGTATTATGAAGGAATTTATACAATCAATACCCTTCATCAACTTGCAACATATATGCACATGAAAATAAAGCTTGAGTTAAACTAATTTCAATACCCTAAAATAATCTTGTCTAGAGGACACACACGATTTATAGAAACACTTGACCATGACCATATAGGAATGAGAAAACAATCTTGAACTACACCAATTGACACCCTAACATAATCTTTAGTAGTGAACAAGCATTTAGATAAATTAGCCACCAATACATCTTCAACATTTACATATTGGCCTAATTTACTACACAAAATCTAGTGTAATTCTACCATTTTTTTCAAACTGAGGGTTGCACAACTAAGTATATTCATTATCAATCTTGTCATTCAATTTACATGTACCATGAGAACATTATCAAGTTTTATTTTGCATTGATAAGGAAACCCTTAAGATTTTCCTTTAAATGAAGATAGGATAACATTTTCCATTTGTTTATGAAGCCACTTATATAAATCTCCTTTATCAACTTTTATTCATCATTCAATTATGGAAGTGGTCAATATATACATATTTATCATGTCATATATCCTCCCTAAACAACTCAATATAGGTCAAATTCAACCTACAAGAGAAAGGTAAGCCACAAACAATATCATCAAAGTAGATAATTCATTTATTGGGCCATTAATATGTTACTAGAGTCACCAACCACAAACCTAAACCCATGTGTTCCTTAATTACTCTTTGAATATGCAATTTAAAAAACCTTTAATTTAAGGATTTCAATCATTTCAAAAATAATTAGGCACAAAAATAGATTAAATAATCTAAATTCAAGAGGATTTATAGATAACAATAATCTTAATTGGACCTACACTAGATCCATGGTTTAGTGTATAGTGAAAAGTAGGAAGGTGATTGGGGGAGCCCACTCCACTCTAGCCAATTTGGTGGTTAGTGACAAACCAAAGGACTCTACATATAAATATAAATAAAATAAATAAATCAATATTTTAAGTCATTCCCAAGTAGCCTACAAAAAAAGACATGAGCTCTACCAGCTAATCAACTTAGGGCTACCAACCTTTGTTTGCATGGAGAAACTTGGAATTGTACAATTTTCCCTGCGGACCAATACACATCATTGGTATGATTATAGACATGAGTCCTCTAGTGACATCATCAATAGACCTTTGCACTAGTACCAATGATCCACATTGGTGTTTTAAAATTTGAATAATTGGCCATACATTCATGGCTCAGCAGAACATTGCCCCACACATGCCACACTAAAAGAATTTAATGAAATACAACCACACAAAGAACTCAATGTATATCAATGAGTGGGGATTGATTGAATAATTTGAATCACAACTACAAAGGGAACTTTACAATTTATCTAGTTTCCCAATTAGTGCTTAAAGGAAAAAGCCCAAATTAAAATCTTGGTTATTGCTATAACTAGTTAATACTAATTCAAGCTCATTATTATGGTGGATTTTCATCATGTCATTCTGTTATTTATCATTATAGTAGTTTTGTTACACTAAATATGTTATAAATCCTCTATTTTCAAATTAAGCAGGAATGTTGGAGTGTTACTATTGCATTGTTAGTGTTCATCCCACATGCATTACTTCATGTACTATCACCTAATATTCCATGTAATTTGAACTGTCCAATCTAGAGCTTGTGAAACTTACAATAATCACCCTTTTTCTCATGGGATTTATCCTAACACAACACAAGATTAAATATTTTATAATTTTTTGCCTTGGCTCTTTAATCAAACCAGTTTTTTACAACATATTAATGTTTAGTGAAGTGATGTATGGATTTATTTGGTTTTTCCTCTAGGTATAGAAATTGAATTAATCTAGCTTACATTTTATATCTTCTAAACCTAAGTATTCTTAGGAAAACTACTTGGTGAGAATTTTCAAGTTATTGGATAGGATAGGGTCAACACCATATACTAGTTGATATGGGAAATTTTCTTATTTATATTAAAATTGCATCCTATCTACCAATAAGGAAAATTTAAGCACAATATGTCATTCCCAAGGATTTTTGTTAATTAATTTTATGATAATATCCAACAAGTTATTATATGTGGCCTTTGCTAGACCATTACCTTACAAATAGAAATTTCAAGAAAAATTTAAAAATATATCATATTCAAAAGGCCAATTCAAAACATTTATTGAAGAAATGTAAGGTAGTTATTACATACCATAGAATGAGGAACTCCAAACTATGTAATGATATTTTATTACAAAAAAATTATAACAATATTAGTATTACATTATTTTCTACATGTCACCTCTATCCATTTGGTAAAATAATCAATGACTATCAAAACATACCCATGTCTAGTGGATGGAGGATTTATTATTCCTATAAAATCTTGTCTCCATTGTGCAAAGAGACACATCTTTGTAATAGGCTGTAGTGGTTGTGCAACACAATCTTCCTTTAAGGACAACAGTTTGTCAAGTGTGAAAATGAGTAATATGGTCTAGTGTGTCTCTAAAAATCATAGGCTAGTAGTAACTAGATCCCAGGACTCAATGTCGCATCATTAAGCGTGATCCATGTGTTCCAAATTTTTCATGGAGTTTTTTTAAAACATTTTTAACTTATGAACGATTCAAGAATATGAGTTAAAATCCATCCTAATTATTTCTAAAAATAAATGCTACCTTGAACATATAACTTTGGGATTTTAGTCTAAAATATCTTCATTGAGATGCTTTCACATTTAGTCCACACTTATTGGTTGTTGTAAATAATGAACAATATTAGCATATCATTCATCTGCAAAAATAACATAAATAATGCACTGATATTTTGTAATATGAGGATTAGTTTCATATTTAGTCTACATTAAATCATTAAATCAAACAAATTTCATAGGAACAATCTTCAAATCATTTTTTTGTGGAACACTAATGATGCAGGAGCATTTGAGTATAGGCATATTCTGTATCAACCAAACAAATATTTCATTTTGAGTTGTTATTCCAATTTTGGTGTGCAATTTAAATTTGTCTTCGATGGTTGATTCGGGGGCGATTGAGTGACATTATTGTTATTATTTGATAAAATGTCATATTCTGATTTATGTCTTCAATTTTAATGCAATAAATTTCATTTGATTTTGGATGATCAGTTAATACAGTGAATTGGATAATTACTCCTTATTTTATCTATGTAAATTCTTCTTTGTAGTTGCAGTTTATTTTGCTTTTTCACCAAAAATGGAATTTAAATAGAAAACATTTATATACCTAAGAATCAATCTAAATGGTCTTAGGTCTTAGATTGAGGTTTTCTATAAAGATTGAGTTAATGAACATCTTGAATATTTTCTAAGTCTCAAAGAATTCATCAATTCGAAGAGTTTTGTTTTCTTAGCAAGTGTAGAAAGCCTTAGCAGTGGCAAAAATGCCTTTGACTTAATCAAACACCACGTTGCAGCCTTTGGAGGGAATGCATTAATGATATCCTTCCATAGTATCCTTTGAAAGGGAAAAGTGGAGTTCCAGTCTTCTTTAAACACCCAGCTGTGAGAAATCTGCAGACATGCAATGCGAGCTTATTGGTTATTCATTTCCATTCATTATATTTAAAGACATTACTGTGAGGCAGTTGAACATGGGAGGGCATCAAGCGTGAGAAAAGGAGACATGGAGATGATAATTCGGCCCTCATTGATCATTAATTTTCAAACTATTTAAGTCATACAAAGGTACGTACATGAAGTTCACTATTTTGAAGGATAGGCTCTGAAATTTACTAAGCCCGTGCTAAAGATTGTCATCATGTTTTCTTCATTCACATTGTACTGTATATACAAGATTCAATATCATCTCTTCAAAAAACTTTAATTGCACATTTGAGCAAAGCATATATTTTTGCAAACTTAGAAAGAATCCACGCAAGATAAAGATATGATAGAGAAGGGTATTATTTAGCTTCTTAACTCTATGAGGTTATATTTATGAGTTAAGAGTGAAGTTCTAGACAGTGGTATGTGTGGTCCGGATAGAAAAGAATGGTGACAGTTTTAAAAGAGAAAGAAACTATTTTTGTCCCAAGAGGGACTGCATCAGTTGGTAGTTTGTGTGGCATTTTGTGTTTTGACCGTGCTACTAGGAAGTGCAAAGATACGCACATGGAAGAAGTGCAAAGATACGCACATGGAAGACTTGGGGAACAAAATTCAAAGATTACAGTCATACTACTATTTCAAAGGTACTAGTCATCTGCAATAATGATTGAAATGTTCTTATTGCTGGGTGAGCAGGTTAGGAAAATCATATTCTATAGCTTCAAGTTTGAGCAACATTAAATGTGCATTTTCTGCCTGGTGAATTCCTAGATGATAGTTAACACTATTTAGAACAGTATATAGCCATAAAAGGACAGTTTTGTCAATCTACAAGATCAGGCCTGTGAAAGTAATGAAGGCTAAGTGCATAGTTGAGGGACAACAATCCAGAGGTACAAAGACAAATACATTGGAGCAGTATATGGTGCAAATAAAGCATAAAAAAAGTGCATTTTGAAAACTACTGTGGCAAAGCAACAGAAGGATTGTGGAAGTTATGATATATCCATCAAAACATGAGTTACAGCTACAGGCATGTTACTAAATGTGCAGTCTTCTAAGCGGTGAAAGATCTTTCTGGTACCATAATGTCTTGTCAAGAGCAAGAGACAAAGTGCAGTTTTGATGGAAGTTTCATCAAGGAATTAATTTTAGTCCCTTGGGTAAAAGACTCTTATAATTTATGATTGTGGTCTTCAAGTAGACCAAAGGATATCCATAGAAAGCAGTTACAAGATATAGAAGATCTTGGTGTTCAAGGAAGTTTTTGCAGAAGAAGAATATGCCAAGTATTCTAATCTCATAGACAAACTACATGCTTAGTGTGGTGTTTTTCTTTTGACAACCTAGATCTCTTAGAGGATCTTTGGATAGCTGATTAGACCACAGTAATTGTGAATATTTGCAAAAGAATCTTAAGGAGTGCAAATTAAGATTTCTTGTAGGTTGAAATATTAGCATATATGCAAGGTAAATCCCATTATCTTTTTGAGACTGCTATCTTATTTTCATTAAACTTGTGATAATGGTGGTGGTTGTGTCAAAATGAGTTTCCCATCAAATTCGTCAGTATAGTGCATATATGACTCAAGTTGATGCAAGACATGATGCATGAGTGAGCATAGGAGCTTTAATTTCCTTCATCCTGTATAGTGCAGAGTTACAAACCCTCTGCTATGGTTTAATGATTATGAATTGACATTCAACAGAGGAAGTGTTCAAGTACATACACATTGTGTCTTGGGGCAGTAAAATATTGGCCAACAGGAGTTAAGGAGCAGAGAACAGAGATAAAGAGGTTCAGGAAATTGTGTATGCTAAAAGATCTGATATTTCTTATTGTGATTCAAGGAAAAAGAGGAACAGAGATGTTGGTGATGACAGTGCATGTCATGTGGATCAATATTTATGTCTCATGAAGAGAAACATGTTGTGGAAGATATGCATATTGATTCAAGATCAGATGGTCAAATCAAGCCAAGTTCATGATAGTAGAGATGAGTGTTCGGGGTACCTCATCACGTTTGACAGTGTTAGGTCTCGTCTTATGGAAAGTCACAAACAGATGGTAAAAGAAAGTCTAATGCTATGAAGTAGCACAAAGACAATTCATGAGAGGGGGGTTACCATTCCATAAAGGAACATCATTTAAAAATTAATATTTATCATGCATGGAACACAAATAAGGTAGAGAATATATACGAATGATTGCACAATTTACAAATGAGATGCCTTGCATGTGTTCATAACATTACCACAGTAAAGGAAAGAAGCCATGTATACAAAGATAGTCTAGAAAAGTGCAAAAAAGGGTAATTTGAGTTAGAACTGTATATAGCAGCGTGGTAGACAAGGACAGTGTATGAGTGCAAGTGACAACCCTTCAATTGGAAGTGGTAAAATCCTAGGCAGCTGAGGAGCATTAATAACAAAATCCAAGGTGAGTGGGCAATCAGAATATTATTTCCAAAACAGTTGAGTAGAAGAATGTTGAAACAAGAAAAATACATGGTGAAGAGTGTAGATGACTAAAGTAAACATGAGAACACACCAAAATTTAAGGGGGTTTATATATTATTTACTTTATCCAGAAGATTCCTTCTTACATCATCTGATAACAATAATCAGGGTTCCTGCTTAAGTATGTTGAGTGTACTACTTCTGCTTTTGATAACCAAGCCAATTGTTCTCGAAAATGGAAGAGGTTGAGGCCTACAAGGCTTTTGTCATTCTTTTAATCTCAATTCTTGGCAAGCTATGCTTATTAAAGTGGTAGAGATTGAGGTAGGTTTTGTAAGGAACCTTTCATTCTTGACCTTGAATACTGAGTTCTTTCAAGAGGTTAAGGAAACTACAGTCACAGTCAGTTGAGGGACAGTGAATGCAATGAGACAGTCATGAGTGTTGCTAGAGGACAGTGGAATATGAAAAGGAGACTGTGATAATAGGTATGACGATAGCAAGTTCATTTTTGAAGAAATCCATGAAAATCCTTAATGTGTGAAGGCCCTTCATATGAGCAGAATATAAATCAAGTATGATAGGATAATATTGTCAAGGATTTCAAACAAGTGTCAAATGTTATATTTTAAAAAGAATCTTCTACTCCTTCAAGAGACTTTTGACTGATTTCGCTCTTCTCCCACATGCCCTATAGTCATGCAGGTGGTAGTTTAATGAAGTAATGAGTAGTTGTAACTCAGTTCCAGGCATATAGAGCAATTTGTTGAGTTGTGCAGTAGAATGAGAAGATGTAGGAGGTAGTTTGACTCAGTTTTGGAGCAATTACAAGCATCTAGAAGCTATTTTTATCAGCCTTAATGGTATATTGGGTCAGAGGCATTTTTTTTTTTTTTTATAACACTTTTTGGGGCTGTTTAAGGGGCTGAAAAGAAGGTATATCTATTTTGGACGACCAAAGGAGAGAGACTCAGCTAGATGGAGTGAAGGCTTATCCTTCTCTCTCACACACGTGTTCCTATTACCTTGTAAGCTGTTGCACAGATATAAGGCTCATCATTCAAGCTTTTTTCAGTTAGTTCTTACTGTTTCCTAGCTGCATATTGTAACTTTTATGAGTTCTTTTAAGCATGAACAGTATTGTAACTCATTTTCAGACTTGTAAAAGTTGTAAAAAACACCTTTTATCAATAAAATTTAGATGAATTTACCTTCTCAAAGCTTGTTTCATTGTGTGCAAAGTGAAGATTGATGAATGTACTTGTGAAATCTTATGTGTTTCCTCTTATGTATGTCTCTTCCAGCACCTTTAGTCAAGATAGATCATATCTTCAATGCAGGTAATATGATTGTGTCAAGGATAGAAGTAGCAACAAGTTATGAAATCTTCTTTCCTTCTTGAGTTGTGAGTGTCCCACCTTTCTATGAAACACTTATGCATGGGTATGATGAAATTTTGAGTTGTGTTAAGCTACAGCTGAATCATTGAGAAATTATGTGTGTCAAACAACAAGTTATAAGTCTCAGAAAACAATTTGGTACATCACCTAGTTAGCTGTAGTTAGTCATCTTCAAAAATTTTAAAGCTATTTCCAGTCTTCTTCTTACCCTTTTCCTTCAAAATAGTAGGATTGATCAAGTTCTAGGTGATCGAGCATGAATAACCAGCCTTTTCTGGAGGTTCACTCCATGTTTTAGGTAACTCACAGGCCTAGGAATGTTCCCATGTATCAACAGGTAGCTAAGTTGATAGCTTAGCTCTAGGGTGCTTACTTTGTTGATAATAGTAGTTTGGTTAGAAGTTCATCTATGTTAAACGTGAGTGATTGTTGGTCAATAACATGCCAGCAAATGGATGAGGAATGCATAGGCTATGAATAGGAAGGGTCATAGTCTTAGTAAATGAAGAGGTTTAAAAACAAAAATTATGCAGAGATAGTGAGGAGATGGCATATGGAAGGTAAAGGGGCAGCTAGATAAAATAGACTAACTGCTAATAAAATTGTAGCATGAAAAATTGGCATGTGGTTCAAAAAGAGGACACACTGCAACATCTCGAAATAGACAAAAATTACAGATTGAACATATACTTAGGTCGAGGTCACGACAAAGGGGAGAAAATAGGTGTGAGCAAGAGGTAGGTAGTGGCTACGTGGGAAAATGGATGAGATACCAACAATTCAATGAAGCTTCGATAGAAACTATGTTAAGAAAGAGGTAGCATAGGAGAATAAGAGCAGCAGACCCAATGGAGTAATGCATAAACAAAATACTAATTGAACTTTTGACAGGCTGTGCATATGTGAAGATTGGGTGAATATTGCAGAGGCTACATAGAGAGATGAATTCGAGAAAAGGCTTGAAAAAAATAAGAAAGGGGAGAAGAAAGCCACAACTCTTTAAAGAAGATAATTGGTGCAGAGGAAAATAAAAAGGGGAAAGCACCATATGATATGGCAATAAAAGTTTGAAATGCACTAAAAGTGTTCTCAGAAGTTTTAAGACAGGCCAACATGAGGGTGGCAGAGGTTGAGTGGTTGAGCAGAGAAAGAATATAGAACAAAGGGGCTGCACCATTAAGTAAAGAAGAATTAATGGTGATAAGGTAGCAATGAGAAGGTAAGAGTAAAAAAAAGGTAACAGATAGAAGAAAAGATGGGGGTAATAGACTTTTATTGCTTTGGGTTTTGTCATAAACTTGTGCAACTAGTTGAGCAGTTGGTGTCGACTCCTTGCTTTTTTATTTTGGTTAATTTTCCTCCCTTTCCCTTCAATCAAATCTCAAGGGGTATTTGTTAGGGAGATCCTAAAGCTCTAAGAATGAGCATTCAGAAAGTTGTAGAGATGGGTTCTATAAGAGGTCTCAAGCTCTCTTTTTTGGCCCTCCTCTCAAGACAAGAAGCTATACTCTAAAAAAACTGCTCTAAGTTCTAGGTTTGACATTAAATCTCTTGTTTGTTATTTAGATTTTGAATCACAAGCTTAAGGTGAAGTTTCAGTCTAAATATGGCATCAAATCATGTTAGATCTCTTGAGATGGTATAATACTTGTAAGAGCTTTTATGAAGGATGGTTTATTTTCCCTAGATGCAGTTTCATCCTTTAGAGTTGCTTTCTCTTTCTGGGTATGTGCAAGATCATCATGGAAAAAACAGGCCTTTAAGTGGCAAAAAATTCAGAAAAACCAGAGTTGGGCAACTTGATGTAAAAATTTGAATAAGTTATCTATATTATTTGAAAAATATGTAAGAATAGAATCTATAACAAATTGAATGTAGTTTCTAAACTACTAGTTTTTTTTTTTTTAAATCTATTTGGTGAAAATTTGAAATTTCAAGCTAGTACTTAAATTTTAGGGAAAAATAAAAGTGGTCTGAAATTGCCTAAACTTAATAAAATGATAATATTTTTTTTATAAGATTTTAGACATAAGTAGAGGGACTCATGTCTAGATGTGATATGTATTTTTTGTAAAGTTTTTCAAGTAAATAATTAATAATGAATTTTTTATTACAAATTTTAATAAATATAAAAAATCGTATGTCTGACCACCTTAACTTAGTCAAAACTTCATGAAATTCAATTTTTCTTTTTTTAATCCTTTAGTATGCAAAGCATATAATGTCACACATGTTTTGGATTCAAAAAATGTGATACTGTTTGAAAGCTATAGATGTTTTTCAATCAACCTATCAATCAACACTTTAGTCGTAATTCAAATAGAAAATGAATAATAATAATTTATTAAATTCAAAGTCAAGCATAATTTATATTCATGGAAATCTGAGAATCTCCTTTAAAAACCCTTTTCATTTCATCAATTTTGGATTAAAAAAAAGTCGTCAGCCACATACCCTACAAATACCCATCATATTGCCACTTTTTGGCCCATCATGATCCTGCACATACCCTCCTCTATGGTTGAATCCACAATTCTTTCTTTGCATTATGACTATAGACACCTTTTAGTTGGCTCCTATCAATTAAGCTCTAAAGAGATGGTACTCCTTTGCCTCTAAGTTTTATATGTCTTGTAGGTAAACAACATTGATATCTGCCTAAGTCAAGTTCCTTTGCATACCAATGTATCTTGACCTCTACTTGCTTCCTTTCAGGGTTACAATTAATTTTATTTGTTCATGGATGATTTCTGTCATATGAACTTGGTATAATTTCTCACAAAGAAGAGTGAAGTTTTAGGAATTCATCGAAAGGATTGCAATACCATCAAGTACTCAGTCACATGAGTTCTTGCCATCTTTAAACATACCTTAGGTCCTAATGATGAAGAATTCTTTCCATCTTTAAACATATCTTAGGTCCTAATTTTGGATTGCATGATTGAATAAGTTAAAAATAGTTCATTGTTTCCTAGATTAGCTCTCAACTCTCCTCTATACATATGAGGGAGTTTGTTTGTATTAAGAACCTTTTATCTTTTGAAGCGAAGCGCTTCCCATATGAGAAACATTTTGGAACTTTGTGTTTGAATTGCATGTCAAAAATCAATCAATGAAAGAGGCGAATTTTACATTCAAGCTTTGTTTGGGATCTTATTGGTTATCTGTAAGATTGTTCTCATTTTTCTTACTTCATTTTCTTGCAATTGGTTGATCAAGTGTTGTTATACCTAAAAGTTTAAAATGAATTAGAATCTGATCTTAATAGTCTTTGTGTTACATTATTGTATTTGGAGCTTACATTTGGGTATGTGCAGGATCATGATGGGCCAAAAAGTGGCAATATGATGGGTATGTGTAGGGTATGTAGTTGATGAATTTTTTAACCCAAAATTGATGAAATGAAAAGGGTTTTAAAAGGATATTCTCAAGTTTTCACCAATATAAATTATGTTTTACTTTGAATTTAATAAATATTATTCATTTTCTATTTGAATTACAACTAAAGTCTTGATTGATAGGCTTATTGAAATACTTCTATGGCTTTTAAATAGTATCACTTTTTTGAATCTAGAACATGCAT